>APFE031268162.1:0-11997 GCA_000404065.3 Pinus taeda
GGTTGTCAAGCATCTCGGTCTGGCTATGCACTAAATATATCTTCTTCCTCTCATTCTCATGAGTGGCTCATTGATTCTTGAGCTTCTTATCACATGGCCAAAAACAAAGCCATGTTTTCTTCTTTAAATGATTGTAACACCAAAAATATATATGTTGGTGATGATAGATCTTTTAGTGTTGTAGGGACTTGAACTGTTCATCTAGACAATGGTTAATTTAATGATATATTGTGTTCCAATCTTATCGTGCAACCTTCTATCTGTATATCAGATAACTCATTCAAGTGAAGGTAAAATCGTTGAATTTTCACCTCACGATGTTGTAATTAAGGACCTAAGAGATCCTAGACAAATTTTAGCTACTAGCATCGCTGATGATTCTACAAGCTTCTATAAGTTTAACAACTTTGGGTCATCAAATCTTCCCTCGGTATTTGTTGCTCATAATGATGAAGTGAGCAAACTTTGGCATGAGCGATTCGGTCACTTCAACCATCGCTCCCTTCAGAATCTATGTAAAGAAAATATGGTGACAGGTCTTCCAATGATATCTTGCAGATATGGTGTTTGTTCTGGATGTGTACTCGGAAAACATCATCGGGATAATTTTGAAAAACGTGCCTCTTGGCATGCGTCAACCCCTTCACAGCATGTGCATAGTGATTTATGTGGTCCACTTCCAGTTGTTTCATTCTCTGGCTACAAGTATTTCTTAACTTTCATTGATGATTTCTCCAGACGCACTTGGGTATACTTTTTAAAACTCAGAGAAAGTATTAACATGTTCGTTTGCCTTAAGGCTTTGTTGAAAAACAAATCTGGACATACAAATTCTTAAGCTAAGTTATGATAATGGCGGAAATAATGTTAAGCAACAAATTCACAATTTTTGGCACTAAAGACATTCTTCAAAATGCAAACAACTGTCCAATATACTTCCACCAACCAAAATTGGTGTAGTTGAAAGAAGAATCGCACCTTAAAGAAATGGCTAATTGTATGTTTCATCTAAAGGACTTAGTCTTAATTTTTGGGCAGAAGCAATTCACTGTGCAAAAATTACATAGTAAGCGCACTCCTAACTAAGGTTTTCAATTCCTGCTACCCTCCTTCGGCATAGTAAATCTCACTTTTGTGTTTTTGGAAGTGAAGCATGGGCCCATATTCCATATGAAAAACATAAAGGTTTAGAACCTAAGAGTGAAAAATGTATTTTTGTTGGATATTCTGAAGATGTCAAAGGATATAGACTTATTCCACTTAAGTCCAAAATGTTATCATTAGAAGAGATGTAAAGTTTGTTGAAAATATATCGGCCTACGAGCCTAGTTTAGCGGATGTGCCACCTCTCTCTATCCCTTCTACTTCTGAAAATATTTCTTCTTCAGATGATGACAGCAAGGATGACAATCCTCCCCCACCTTCTCAGGATCCTCCTCCTCAGCTCCCAAAATGGGTCCATGCTACTCAGGATGCAGCAGGTGCTCTTGCCGGTGATCCTATAGATCAGCGACGTACACGTTCTCAGTTCGATAAAGCCTCTTCTTTACTGGCTCAAGCTTCAGCAAATTATGATCCTAACACCTTTGCAGAAGCTTCAGCGAATTATGATCCTGACACCTTTGCAGAAGCTTCAGGCCATCCAGATTGGGACGCAACTATGAATGAAGAATATCGTTCGTTATTGGCAAATGATACATGGGATATTGTTCCTCTTCCAAAGGGACGAAAACTTGTTAGATGCAAATGGGTTTACAGAACCAAGAATGGACTAGATGGAAAAGTTGATAAACATAAAGCTCGTCTTGTTGCTAAGGGTTTTTCACAAGTTGAAGGCATTGACTATACTAAAACTTTCTCCCTTCTTGCCAAAATGAACTCTATCCGCCTTGTTCTTTCCCTTGTTGCCTCTTTCAACTGGGAAGTCCATCAGATGCATGTTAAATCTGCCTTCTTGCATGGGGACTTGCATGAAGAAATCTATATGGAACAACCTACTGGCTTTATACAAACAGACTCCAGCCTTGTATGTTGGCTTAAGAAATCCCTTTATGGTCTCAAGCAAGCCCCTCCGGCTTGGTATGCCAAAATGGATAGCTTTTTTTTAGAAACTGACTTTTTTAGGTGTCATTCTGACAATATTGTCTACACCAAGAAAGTGGGCAAGTCTCTTATCATTCTTGTTCTTTATGTTGATGATCTTATCCTCACTGGTAGTGATCCCAACCTTATAAACCATGTGAAGTCCAGCCTTAAAAAGAAGTTTGAAATCACAGACTTAGGACACTTGCATTGTTTTCTTGGTCTTCAAGTCTTGCAATCCAAGGAAGGTATTTCCCTTTCCCAGTCCAAGTATGCCTGTTATCTTCTACGCAATTTTCACATGGAACACTGTAAGCCAGCCCCTTCTCCCTTTCAGTCTAGAGCCAAACTTTCAGTCACTTGTACTTCCCCTGAAGTTGATGCTACCTTATACCGTCAACTTGTAGGAAAACTTTTGTATCTGACTCATACTCGTCCTGACCTTTCCTTTGTTGTTGGCCTTATTGCTCAGTTTATGCAAAACCGACATGAAAGTCATTGGAAATAAGCTAAAAGAATACTTCGTTATGTTCGAGGTACAGTTCAATTTGGGATTCATTACAGTGCCGAAGCATCTCCTCTATTGGTTGGTTTCACTGATTCCGATTAGGCTAGTGACCCTGATGATCGGTAGTCTACTGCAGGTTATGTATTCACTCTTGGTTCAGGACCTATTACATGGGCTTGCAAGAAACAAAGTGCCATTTCTCTTTCTTCAGTAGAAGCAGAGAATCGTGGTGCCATAGAAGCTAGTAAGGAAGCCCTGTGGCTTCATCAGATCCTGTCAGAGTTTGGCTTTCAGCATCAGCATCCAACTACACTTTGGTGTGATAATCAAAGTGCCATTCAACTATGCAAACATCCAATCCAACATCAGCGCAGCAAACACATTGAACTGCACATGCACTTCATCAGAAAGCTCATTCATGACCATGTTCTTGAAGTGCAATATTGTTCAACAGATGATCAAGTTGCAAATATCTTTACAAAAGCTCTCACAGAGGCGAAATTTACTAAACTTCGATTTATGGTTGGAGTTCAGGAAGTTTTCACTAAGGGGGGTTAGGCTCTAATGCCTCCTTCCTTCTCCTATTGTGTCATATTTGTACATCCTTCAATCCTATCCCAAGTTGTTCTAAAGGGGGGATGTTAGGATATTCCGACACATAGGAAATAGTTAAGTATAACTTGGTCTAGTGTAGAGTTATGTAAAGTGTGTTTCTTTACTATGTACTTTTGTAACTTACAATCTGACGGTTCATTCTCTCCTCGGTATTATCGACACTTGATCTGTGGCTTAACACCCGATTGGTCCATGATCTCTATTTAAAGAGCATGGAGGGTCATTTGCAGGGTAACCGTTCATGAGAGAAGCTTATGTAAATTTTCATTCTTTTATTAATAAATTGCCTAAAGTGGTCACGTTGGCTCAAGTCATGGACTATTTCCCTCTTTGAGGGTTTTAACCACGTCGAGGGTTTTAACCACGTCAAGAATACTGGTGTATTAATCTGTGATCTGTTTGTGAGCGGTGTCCTTTGGTGTTTTGTCTAAGAAACTTACCCTGTAAATTCCTACACAAGCTATCATGTCAGCTTATTTCTCATGGAGACAACTATATATATACAAGCATAAGCACTTCACTCAACACAGAGATAACAAGTTCGGATATTTTCCAGAATGGGTTCGTAGCATTTTTCGGTGATGGCATAGTCTTAACATTTTCGATGAAGGCACAATCTTAGCATTTCGATGAAGGCACAGTCTTAGCATTTCGGTGAAGGCACAGTCTTAACATTTTCGATGAAGGCACGGTCTTAGCATTTCGTTGAAGGCACAGTCTTAACACTTCGTGAAGGCACAGTATTAACATTTTGGTGAAGGCACAATGAAGATATAACTTCGCTATATATTTCAGAGATGGCTTAGGTGCTACCATAGTGACAGGGTCTCGGTACAATAACATAGTCTCGTTGCAATCACTATTGATGTCACATGATAAAGGGTTCCCAACAGTTTCGGTGCAATCATTGTTGATGTCACATGATAAAGGGTTCCCAACAATCTCGGTGCAATCACATGATAAAGGGTTCGGTGCCACCATAGTGAGAAGGTTTCAGTGTCATCACAGTAAGGAGGTCTCAGTGCATCACAGTGACAAGAATTCAATGCTAACACAGTGACATGGATTTTTGGAATGCAAACACAGTGAAAGGAAGAACAAACAAGGATGACTTGATGGACGCAGTCTTGAGCCTAAGTTGTAAGGGTCTTGGTTGTTTCATCTTAAATCTACTGAAAGAAGAATTTTGACTGGGTTTTCCCCTACAGAGGGGATTTTCTCTGGCAACGTGCCTACATCTTGTGTTCTCTTCTATTTATTGCTTGGCATTAGTCTTGACAATAAGAACAAATAGTAATAATGAAAAACATCACAAGATAATGTCATATTAAGATAAATCATTTAACTGCAACACTTGGGATTTCTCAACACATTTTGGCACCATTGCCAAGGAGGACTTGAGTCAACCTCCTCTTTATCTGAAGTCTAAGCTTCATTTTCTTGATTGAGCTTATCCGGTAGACAAGGATAAATTTGCTCATCCGACAACTCCACTGGAAGAACGAAGCCATGGTTCTTCATTGAGCCTTAAAGGTTCAATGCTTGTAGGGTGAAGCAAGCATCTTTTAAGGCATTTTAAATTCGCCTAGGCGACTCCCCATTTGGTTGCTACGCAAGACTCAAGGCAATGGATCCTTGGATTCTACACGAGATGTACCCTACTTTGGATGTCAAGGATATTAATGCATATCTAAATCGATGGGATACAAGTTCTATGACAAATGTTCCAACATTCGATGGTGATCCTTCTTCAATTGTGGATCATGTTGCCAAATTTATCAAGTATACTTCAAAGATCAACATGGTACATGAGGATGCTCTCATGAGGTTTTTCATTAATTCCTTTGGGGTTAACCAAAGAGATTGGCTTAAGCGTTCTTGTAGACCTAAAAGCATCTCTTCCATTAAGGCATTCATTGAAGAATTTCTTAAGTATTGGGGACCAATGTGTCATTTTGAAGTTGTCCTTCAAGACTTAAGGCTCTCCAAGATGAAGGTCTCCTCAATTATGCCGAAGAAGTTGGAGAAGGTCATTTCCATCCTAAAGAAAACATCACCCCTCATCATCTTGATCACTCTATTAATGAAAGAAATCAAGGTTGTGATGAAGAAGAATACCATGAGCAAAAGGAAGAGTCATTTTTGGATCATCAAGATGAGCACATTGAAAGTGGCCTTGAAGATGATCCAAGAAGGTAGCATGGTGAGGATCATGCTGAAAATGACACTTTGGCAAGTGAAGTTGAGGTGAGATCTGCCCTTTTTATGGATGTTAAGTTCGATGATGCACTTTTCGAAGACTTTGAAAAGGGTGATCCCATAAATTTCGTGGAGGTTAACATTTGTGATTTTCTATATATCGAAGAAGGGAAGTGAGATTTGAGTGGCCATAGTTTTGACAAGGATCTAATTTATGATATTGATGATGATGTTAACAATGACCTTGTCTTGCCTCACACTCCATATAATTGGGAAGATATGATTGTCAAATTGTCAATGTATTTGAACCTCTTTAGATCTTCCTTTGACCGTCCCTCGGTCATATTGAAGTTGCATGAGTTTTGAACATGATGAGCCACCATTGATTGACCCTTTGAATTTGATTGTTGTGACAAGTAATCGGGTTGTCAAGATCTTGTCCTCCAACCACCTTCCTCGCCAATATACTGCTATTATAGCATGTCCCTGAGGATATCAATGAGATTGTATGCCTAAGATAGTTATTGGGCAAACATTCATGAAATTGATCATCAATTACTACATACTCAAATTACAAAAAAGGATTAGCAGGAATGAGTGAAATTTGGATTCCCCTTTTCCATCCTCACCCCTTTCTCATGATAGCCAAACTGATTCATGGGCATTTTATTTACCCACCTCCAACCCATGTGATTGATTATGTGAGTGTTATGATATTGATGATTATGATGTTTTCTTGTTCCATCTCATGAGTTGCCACAGGGGCAAGGGGTGTGATATTGATCTAATGATATGTTGGCTATATTGGTTATATGACTATACTTAGGTCATGCATTGCATGCTAGCATAGGTTAGGATAGTCACATTGCATATTAATAATTTACTAAAGTCGAGTACATTGCTACTAGCATGGCTAGCTATGAGGCAATATGGCTAAGGAAGCTCTTTAGAGAGTTGTTAGAGCATGCATTGGATACGACAATAATTTACTGTGACAATAAGCGTGGGATTCGACTTGCTGAAAATCCCTTGTTCTGTGAGAAGTCCAAGCACATTCAGATCAAGTATCCCTATATCCGAGATATGGTGCAGAGACGTGCGGTGAGACTCCATCATATTGCAACTAATGATCAAATAGCTAACATACTTACTAAGCCTTTTTCGAAAGGGAAGTTCTTCATTTTCAAAGAGCAACTTGGATTGACAGATGTGACCCTTCCTGGATGGGGTGGTCATGGATGATAGAGATGAGACTTGGTTGTGCGTGATCCTTGTCAAGTGGTAATCCCCCCAAGCAAAGATGAGACTTGGTTGTGAGTGATCCTTGTCAAGTGGTAAGCTCCACAAGCAGAGACTTGGTTGTGCATGATCCTTGACAAGTGGTAATCCCCCCAAGCAGAGATGAGACTTGGTTGTGTGTGATCCTTGTCAAGTGGTAATCCCCCCAAACAGAGACTTGGTTGTGCGTGATCCTTGACAAGTGGTAATCCCCCAAGAAGATTAGACTTGTTTGTGTGAGATCCTTGTCATGTGTTGGCAAGTGGTAATCCCCCCAAGTGAATATAGGGTGATGGATGAATCTCCCCTATGATGATTCTTCTTCATTAGATCGTAACATCATTGTTCTAAAGCAGAGATCCTTGTTTCAGAAAGAAATTCTTGTCGGAAAATGAAATATGGCAGTTATTAATTCAAATTTTCCTTAACCTTAATAATTGGTTGTGAACTTTATTTATCTTGTGTTTTTCTTTATTAGATCTTCTTCATTAAACAATTATCAAGAGAAAAATAATAAAAACAATTGACACAAAAATTAGGCTCCAAGCCAGGGAAAAACCCCTCCAAGGGGAAAACCCATAAAATCTCTTATCTTCTTATAGAATTTGCTTCAAATGAGACAACCAAGACCCAAACCCTAGACCAAGTCCTCCTCCAAGTACCAAGTCAAACCTCCAGGAAGCTTTTTCAAGTAGATAAGATCAATAAGGTTCAATCTTGCATCAGCCAATTCCCAGCTACAACTTCGACCCATAGCTTCGATCCTACAACTTTGATCTTGTAGTAGCTACAAAAACCCTAATTTTGGCACAAGGCAGTTCTTCAAGAGATCCTCCTTTGAGCAAGACAATGTCTTCCAAGGTCAACGAAGTCACATCAAAATATTCGCTCTTCTAGCAACTTGATTCTGCAACTTGATCTCCCACAACTCAAATCTGCAATTTCGACCTTCCTTGACGCTGCAAAAACCCTAATTCTTCGCAGGTGTGAGAGAAATAGAGCCCAAAAACAATTCTCCAAGACTTTTTTTGCTTCCTTGATCTTTGCTCTAGCCTGCTTGGTCTCCCCAGCTTCAAATCGAACTTGTGTGTGTGAGTGTGTCAAATGAGGTCGAAGCTACCTGTATTTATAAGCTTTCCAAGAGGTCGAATTCCCTCTTTTAGGTTGACTTGTACTTTGGAGGTTTCCATGACTTTCTAGACTCAAAATAAATTTTTTTGCAAACCATATCTTGCCCAAAAGGGCCTTATAATCATGATGTTGACTCTCTTGAATCATGACAATAAATCCTATGACCTAACAAATCCTAGAAGCATGAAGAAAATGCTTTTACCTAGAAGACCATCAACAAGAAGCATGAAACCCATGCTTTAAAGTGATAATTTTTATTTCTTCTTTTGTTTGTTACATAAGATATACATATTGAAATTAGTACAATAACAATTATGAAGACCGAAACTAGTTACATTTCCAACTCCTCCTTGGCTAAGAGGGAGTGTTGAAAATTGGCAGTTACGAGATGAATTTCCTTGAATAAAATCTCATTTATGACTAATCTAGAGTGACTCTCTAAAAATAAAAAGTCATGTCTGTCATTTCAAGCATGACTTTCCAATAATAGTAAATCACCTTGCTTCAATTGGTAATCAAGTATAGATGATGGAAAATCACTTATCATTAATCAATCTTAATTGCTCAATTTTTATTTAATCATCAATATTATCATTAATATTATTATTATTATCTTTATGATATTATAATGTTATTATTAAAATGGAAATGCATGTCACCTTTCTTACTTGGCACTCAATCATGCCACTTTGCACCTCTCTCTCTCTCCTTGATGGCACTCATACCCCTCTCTTACTTATGTATTACCCTCTCTCTCTCATAATGGATTCGTTGCACTCCTCTTACACGCATTAAAGACTTGTCGTAAAAGAATCCTCTTACACACTCTTCAATGCATGTGTTAAATTCTCTCCTTCAAGGCATGCATACCTCCCTAAATGGCATATGTAACTCTCCCTCTAGGCATGCGAGTTACTCCTCCTTCATGGCTTGAACTCCTTGTTCCTCCTATATATATGTTCCTCTCATCTTCACTTCTTACTCACTTGTGCATTGTGAAAGGAGACTTCGAACTTGTAAGAGAGAAAGTTGGAGAGACTAAAGAAGGATTGAGAGAGTGAGAGAGAGACTTGGAGTAAGAGCAGAACTTGGTGAACCAAAGTGATTCAGTGTTTGCATCAGCTGCTACAATTAGAAATCTTCAAATTTGGGTGAACTTCTTCATTCTCTCATCGTATTTTGTTTCTCTGTTGAACAATTGATTTCTAATTGAAGAAGAATCTAGTTGGGTTTTCCCCTTTGTTGAAATATGTAACTAGGTTCGGTCTTCATAATGTCTATTGCAATCATGATTTTATGTATTTGATATTAAAGAGAAAATAAATTTATTATTGTCAATCATAAGGCATGGGTTTCATGCTCAAGATAAATTTATTTATAGCTCAAGCACCCATTGAGTGCTTCTAGGTTTGTTATAGAATTATGAAGTCAAAAGAATCATTGTCATACATGTAAGACCCCTTTGGGCATCTTGCATTATGTAAAAGAAATTTATTCAAGTCATAAAAGACCCTCCAAGACCTTGTCAACGAGTTGCAACAAGTTGACCTCATAGAGGCAATTCACACCCCTGGAAAGCCTATATATAAGAGGCATTCAACCTCATTTGAAGCACACATCCAACACATACGAAGAAGCAAGAAAAAGAGTTTGATCTTAAAAAGGAAGAAGTCCTAAGGCAAGCGAAATTCAAGAAGGAAGCTAGCGTCAAAGTTGTTGGGTCTGTCTCTCTCTTAAGTGCAACAGAATTCTAAAGTTGTTGGAAAGTTGTTGGAAGACAAAGTTGTTGGAAAGTTGCTGGAGGACAAAGTTGTTGGAAAGTTGTTAGAGGTCGAAATTGTTGGCAAGTAGTTGGAGGACGAAATTACTGGAAAGTTGTTGGCGTTCAAAGTTGCTAGAAAAGTTGTTGGGGTTGATGTTGCTGGAAAAGTTGTTGGGGTCGAAGTTGTTAGAGAAGTTACTGGGGTCGAAGTTGTCGCTGAAAGGTCAAATTTTTATTGTTGTAAGCTATGTAAGGAAATCATCAAGAAGGAAGGTTGACTTGGTCTTGGAGGGGTCTTCGTCAAGGGTCTTAGGTCTTGGAATGAAGATTTTATAATAAGAGAAGAATTCTTGTGGGTTTTCCTCTCAAGAGGATAGGTTTTGGCCCTGGCTGACAGCATACATTTTGTGTCTCCTTGTCTCATTGATCTTGATTGTTTGGTACTTGTTTGATGATAGAGAACACTAATAATAATCAAGTGAAAGAAGAAGCTAATCAAGTTAGGTAAAAATACATCACATGCAGTTAACAAAGTAAGATAAATCATCTATTTAGCTACCCCTAGATTTCTCAACATGGTTTCAGAGCTAAGGTGACTACAATAAGAAGAAGAGGCAGCTTAAAGATCACATCACTGAAGAAGGATAAATAAGGGCCGAGCACAAGGAAATCATTAAGGAGGACTAAGAAGCACCAAGGAGAAGTACTCATCTCAAGAATCACATCATCACTAGGAGAAGAAGACCTCAAGGACCCTACCTCCACTCAAAGAAAGAAGGACTACATATTTGAAATAAAGATCACATCTCGAACATCTTTGAAGAAGATCATCAAGGAATCAACAACATCAAGAAGGCATCAAGTTGAAGATATCATCATCTAGAAGCATCTTCACTTGACAAGTAAGTATCTTTATATTTATGTATGAATCCACTATCAACATGACTTCATTCTGCAAGGAAAGCAACAAACTGGTTGGATCATCAAATTTCCTTGCATGGAAGAAGCGGATAGATTTTCTCCTCATAAAGAATGAAGTTATTGAATATGTAAAAGGCTCCATCACCAAACCATTTCAAGAGCAAGCTCAAGCATTATCAAAGTACATGAATGTTGAAATTTGGTACCGGAGGACAGGTGGTTCCCTTAGGCTTTGATCTTTGGCCTAGGGAAAAGTGTCCAAAAGATTTTAATTTTTCTCCTAAAGTGACTTTATAATTCTTTATAAAGTTAAAATCTAATTTAAAGGTGACTTTAAGTGATAAAGTTACTAAAGTCTAATTTTAAAGTGACTTTTATAAAGTCAATGAAAAATTAGAAAGGAAAAAGTGACTTTGGAAATAAATGACTAAGTGGGTCTTTATTAAAGTGGGGTGAATTAAAAAATAGAAAGTGAGATTTAAAAGTGCATTTAATCTCAGCCATTGATCTAAATCTATTTCAGCCATTGGATTTAGAGATCACCCAAAAGTCACTTTGGATCACCCAAAAGTCACTTGGAGTTATATTAAAGGAGGAAAATGAGGAAAAGATGATTCATTCTTTCATGAGCAGATTGGGAGAAGGAGAGCAAGAGAGCAAGGGAGATTTCTGGACAAGAAGGAGAAAGAGGCAGCAGTTTGGCACACATACCAGGTAGATCTTTAGCAAAATCAGAACAGCAGAAAGACAACCAGAACAGCAGCAAGAACAAGCAGAAAAAGCTGATTTTTTTGCTGAAAACTGAGAAGTTTCCAGGTGGTCCGTTGGGCTGAAAACGGATAAGTTTGCTTGCTGAAAAAATTATTTTGCTGTAATTTTTGTTGAAATTTTCGTGCTGTAAAAAGACATTTTTCAGAAATAAAGAAGAGCTCTCGAACTGGTTTTCCCCAAAAGTTGTAGGAGGTTTTTCCAGGGTCACGTTGACCAAAAATATCAGTGTTTTAATGTGTTTTAATCGCTGTTTATTACTGCTGATTTTTATTTCTGCAATTTCCAGCATTCTGTAAATTTTCCAGAATTTGTGTTTTCAGCAAAATTTATTTTTCCAGCTTGTTGAATGTATGGTTATGGGAAAGGGCATTTAACTACATGGGAGAAATAAGGAGAAACTGAAAAACCGGGGTGGGAAAACAGAAATTTTAACATGGTATCAGAGCTTGAGTGCTGAAGGGCAGTTTGGGACAGCAAAAGAGAAAAATTACAGCCGCTGATTTTTCACTCAGAAAATTCCAGCAAGCTGATTTTTCATAAACAGCAGGTTTTATCTTTACTACAGCAGTGCTATTTTTCAGTTTTAGGACAGCAGGATGTCATTGGGATTGAGGGTGGGGGATAGGTTGGATGGGCATACAAATTACAGTGTTTGGAAGGAGAGAATGCAGAGTATCTTTGAGGAGGCAGAAGTCTGGGATATCATGGTGCATACCACACAGACCCCTGT
>APFE031268168.1:0-16185 GCA_000404065.3 Pinus taeda
GTGGCCTCAACTGTCCCCAACCAATTCCTAACTAAAAAACTACTTTGGAATTGGTATAAAAAGACATCAAAGGGAAGGCCTAGAGGAGGAGAGATCATAGAGCAAGGTTATTATACTGATTTTTTTCCGCCTGATCAGGTCTGAAGACCCTTGTGCCTTCTGCACTTTCCCTATCTTGTACAGGAAACCCTTGTTTCCTTATGATTGGATGTTCATTCTTTAGCCATGACATCTTGGAGTGAGTATTGGAAGGTGACCTACTAGAGGCTTGAGGCGGGACGAATCCAGAAGGAGGCTGAGCTTTGAGCCTGCAGAAGTGGTTCAGGGCAAAGGAGCGGAAGGGACGTGAAGAAGGGTTTGCACCCTTGAGTAACTACCCAAACGTAGGACCTCAGGTATGTCCTTCTCACCCTAGAAGTAGCTTTTTATAGCATAAACGGCTGTGTGTGTATGTTTCTTGACTTAGACAAATTTCAGTCTGCTAGGGTTCCACCCAAGAGCCTTAGGGGATAATATCCCACAACACTAATCACAATCACAACTTTTTGGAGGTCTCTTACTATGCAATATATCAGAGAGGCCCATTTTAATATTCACAAGGCCCATATGGAGGTCCCATATGCCACGTTATTAATCTCAATCACAATTATCCGAAATCCTGCAATCACAACTCTTAATATCACCGATGTAACATAGCCGATATGCATACTTCCGATGAAACAGATGCAATATAATATTAAACAACAGTTAATAAATTTGTCGGGTCCAAAACTTCATCGTAATTGGTGATCTGTTGGGTCTATCGCAATCAATGGTTTGGTGTCCATGCCCTTATCAAAATCGGTGGTCTGGAATACTATTAGAATTGGTAGTTTGTCTACGTCAACTCTTAAGGTTTGTGATGTGACTGCCAGTGAGGCAGACATGATATACTATAATGGTATATTGTAATGGTCTGGTGGGTACACAATACACATATCACAATCGGTGGATTTGGGGTGGTGATACATAATAAACTTTTATGGTTTGCGATTTGCGATGGATGCAATATTGTATTAAGGCGTAATGTAACGGAACAATCAGGTTCACAATACATATTGCAATAAGAGGATTTGAATGTAACAAGGCTTCAAGACTTGTGATTCGGTGGATGTGATATTGTATAGGTTTGTTACCATAACCTGTTTTGGGTCCGCAGTAATATCACAATCAGGGTTTTACGCGGTGACAACCATTTAAGACTTGTGACAACCATTTAAGAATTGTGATATGAAACTTTCGATATGACATATGTGATATTCCTTTAAAACTTGTTGTATTGGAATGGTTAGGTTTGTAGCTCAAATCGAAATCACAGGTTTTGTGCAATGGCATATAATAAAGTTGCGGATATAAGCCGCCTATGTGTTTTGTGGTCTTTACTTTTAACTCCTCCATTATGGCTTCTCTTCCAATATCTCTTCTTTGATGGCTTCCGATAAACTGCTCTGGTGGGTCTACTGCTTTTATTCTGTCTGTATATATGTATTTAATCCACTTGAATCTTCCATCTCATCATATCATCATATATCAAACATTCATCACTATGAGCATTATGATCAATGGGTATCAATAGGAAACATCATGTATCAAAGAATTTGCCATCACAAACATTGCTATATTGACATCAATGACAACCTTGATTAACATCCTTCATAGGTAAATCACCAGGCCAAGTTATAACTTTCCCTTTTATGAGGACAATCCTCATCCCTTTGTCTTCCAATCTAGATACAAATACCATATTCTTCATTAATCCTGGTACAATCATGACATCATGCAACATAATTTATTCCCCAGAATTTAGATAAAATTTGATGGATCCAAAACCTTTCACGAGATGTGTAGATATAAATCCAAGAATGATCTTTAGCTTAGTGTCCCTCTCTACCAGGTCAAAGAGGAATATTTAAAACAAAATAAATGGTGAGTGTCCCCAGTATCAACTAACTAACTATTCCATGAATTTGGTGGAGAAGAACTAGTAAGAGTAGAAATGAGAATGTATTCAGATTTATTTACTGCATTACTTTCATACCTGAGAGCCTTTGATTTCTTTTGAGGAGGATAGATTTCTTCACGGATACTTGAGGAGTATCTTATTCTTCTTTCATATCTCCTGTCATGGTTCTTCTTTTGATAATCCTTTCTTCTTTTGTTATTGAAGTTGCTTCTAGTATTGTAGTGATGTCTCTTGTACCTTTCGAGACAATCACGAGCATAATGACCTATCTTGTGAAAATTGAAGCATTCAATATGAGATAATGATTTGTCATATCTTCCTTCTGAATTATGAGAATGAGGCTTCTGATGGACCCTCTTTTTCCTTCTTCCTTTTATCATGAGAGATATATGTAGCAAGCTCTCCCTCTTCATGTTTTTAAATCCTTCCTCTTGCAATCATTCTTGACTCTTCTTGAGTGATATTTCCAACAATTTCATCAAATGTCAGAAGGACACTGCTATTGATAATTGTAGTAATGAATATCTCCCAAATAGGAGGGAGACCTCTAAGAGTCACAAATAGTAGCTCTATGTCAGGCACGTTTTCTCCAACCCTTTGTAATTAATCTCTAAGGTGAGAGATCCTCATAATGTAAGATTGAATTGTTTCCCCTTTGTTCATCTTAGTTTCCTTGAGTTGATCTTTCAGTGTGATTATTTAATTCAAGTTGTTCACTTCATACATGCTAGCTATCTTGTCATACTTATCTTTAGACTTTTGCAAATTCCCAACATAAGCAAGTAAATGATCTTGTAAACCATCAGCTATAATTTGCTTTGCTTTAGACTCACCTTTCTTGTACCTGTTCTTGAGAGAAGCATAAAAATTTTCTAGAGGCTCGAGCATTCTTCCTCGGATGCACTCCATCACATCATTGTTGTCAGCTATGATATCTAATCTGACTTTCCATGCAACAAAGTTTGATGCATCACCCAAATTTTCATGCTCCTTGAAGGTAGAGGACGACTTCTTGTCCTTGAAAAGGTGATATTCTATCTGATGGAGATGACTTCAAAGCTTGTCTTCTCTTTGACTTTAAATTCACCTTTTCTCTAATACCATTTAAAATTTTTAGATTGTTCATTGTTGTACCAATTACTTTAACCCAATTTATCTTTTCAATAACAATACATCCAATTTGTTAGTAGTATAATTAATCGTAAACGTAACTGAAGATAGAACAACATATGCAGTGATAGAGAAGACAACAACACAACTATAAGAGATAGTAGATTTGTCCAAGACCAGGGAAGAACCCCACTAGGGAGAAACCCTTTCAAATCTTCTTCTTTAGTAGATCGTCCTGAAAATTTTACAGCAGAGAGTACAATGAGCCCAATACATATAATTTGTAGTGGAAAACAATAAATCAGATCTACAAATCTGTAATAAAAACAGAGAAACTCAGATCTAATGGATCACTAAATGATCCAGGTGGATATTGGTGGCCACCTACCAAGTAAACTTGGACCCGCACCATTTTTTCTTTCAACTTTTCAGTTTCCTTAATTGTAGCATAGTTTACTATTTTTAGCAGTTTTTCGGGTCCAAAAGTTTTGGAGCCGTTTTGAGGCCCTAAATGACATTTTTGGGAAAATTGGGAGCAACATTAGTCCATCTTCCCAAAGTTGTAGTTCTTGGATAGATCTTTCTAATGAGATATTTTATGCATCAAACGAAGATCGTATGCCAAAGTTACAACCCCAGGAAGTTGATGTACCAATTTACCCAAACGGGGCCCACAGTTTGTCGTTTCATCTTCTAGGGTTAGGTTTTTGGATGTTGAGGGTTTTCCATTGTTTCTCAACAATAAATAGGCCTTTGAGCCTCATTGTAACATAGTTCAGAGGCATGTAGCCGCCACATCTCTTCTCAGAGATAAGCTACCATCGCCCTAGCCAGTCTATTTCCATTGCTGTTTGTAAGCATATTTCAGTATTTTACATTAATGAAATGAAGTATTATTTCTGCTGCATCTTTGTGTTTATGGTTATCTTTGTAATTTGTTGCGTTTCTGTTTAAATTCAGATTAGTGGTATCAGAGTGGTCTACTTTTTCTCTGTTCTTATTTGCATGTCCCCAACGAGGTTGGGATATAAGGAGTTAGGGCTTGAACTGGTCAAACCTTTACAAGACTAGCCTCGTAAATCTCGATGGCCTCCCATGGAAGATGAAAAGAAAGACGAGGGGGTAGGAGATCCTATCAAAATCTTGCTCGAAGAAGCCCTCAAGCGACAAAGGAATGCGATGATGGACAACTTTTCCTAGATCCTTCAACGACTACCCAGGGGCGACACATCGGCTTCTAACAACTACTCTAGAAAAGCCACACCGTTTAAGGTACAAGTTAATTTTGAAATCCCCATATTCAAGGGTTAGATAGACGTAGATGCCATCGATAAATGGTTAAATCTGCTAGAGGGTTATTTTTCTGTTCATGATTTTTCCAATCAGGAAAAGATTATTTTCACTCTTCTCAAAGCAATCCCCCACGTCAAGGATTGGTGGGAAACCTACTGCGAGTAGAAGGATGGAAGTACAGGCTCACTATTTTTAGCCACACCCACTTGGGATTCATTCCAAGATGCCATCAAGGAGTAGTACTACCCTATCGGAAGCTATGAAGATCAATAAATAAAGTGGACCACGCTGTGGTAGGGGAGGGACCAAGACGTGCCGAAGTTTACCAATATTTTCCATACCCTTCACACAAAGTTGGGTACCGAGGATTCGGAGGAACATTTGGTACTCAAATACCACGGCTTCCTGCACAAGTATATCCAGGAAGAAATAGAATTCCTGAACATCCCCTCGCTCGGCACAACATACCGATATGCCGTCAAGGTCGAGCAAAATTTTAAACAGAAGAAGCGAGACTTTGGATCTATGAATCCGAAGTAAGGGAAAGGTACCCACAAACCATAGAACAAAGACAAAGCCAAAGCAGGGTGGCCCAAGACAACCTGCCAAAACTACAAGCAAAGAACAATGCCGTGAAGTCAAAAAAGGACACAGGAAAGTGGTGTGAGTTCCATAAGAGCTCCACTCACAACACAAGTGAGTGTTAGGCCAAGTAGTCACTGGTGGTAGAGCTAAATGTTTCAAAATCTGATGCATGTTCTGACTCTGAGTTAGAACCCGACAAGGGGAATGACAAAGGAAGCAGATATCAATGCGGAGCCCAACGCCACCGTTGCCACTACGAAGATCTAGAAGGAGGAACCCAAACATCCAGAGGAGAAGGATCGTCTCTTCCACTCCCAGATGTGGGTAAAGGGCTCCCTGCTACAGTTCATTGTTGACAGCGGGAGCCAAAAGAACCTCATTTTGATAGAGGTCATGAAGTGGCTAGGCTTACTGACCATAGCACATCCACAACCATACACCATCAGGTGACTTCACCCAGGATGGGATCTTCACATGAGCCAGTAGTATCACCTTCCATACAACATCAAGCCCTTCATGGATGAGGTATTGTGTGACATTGCTCCCCTTGAATTTTGTGATGTATTATTAGGAAAACCATACTTGTGGAAGCGACATGCTGTGTATGAATCAAGGCCCCGTGCTGTTATTGTTACTTTGGGAAATGAGTTGTACAGGATACTGAAGGTAGCACCACCTATTGCCATCTCTTTGGTTACTGCAAAACAATGTAGTAAGCTCATTTCCAAAATCGGGAAATTTGTTTTCCTGATGATACGCCCTCAAGGAAAGAAGAAGACGGTGGCCACAACTTCCATACAAGGCCCCTCTGCACAACAACTACAGATGGAAAAGGTCGTGGAGGAGTATGAGGACATCTTCACCTCCCCTGTAGGGGTTCCTCTGCAATTTTAGGTCAAGCACTCCATCGATTTGACCCTAGGTGTGCTGCTGCCCAATGGACCAATGTATCGTTGCTCCATTTTGGAGAATGATGCAATCAAGAGGCAGATTCAAGATCTGCTGTAGAAAGGTCACATCCGTCCAAGTTCATCACCTTGTGGGAGCCCGATAGTGTTGGTACAAAAGAAGGATGGGACTTGGAGACTCTATATTGACTATCGGGCGCTAAACAAGATCATTGTCCAGAATAGGTACTTGATCCCACAGATTGATGACCTCCTAGACCAATTAAAGGGGGTAAAATATTTCACCAAGATTGCTTTGAAGTCAGGATATCAGCAGGTACCAATCGAAACCTCCGATGTGTGGAAGACTACCTTCAAAGCCAAGGAGGGCCTTTTCTAATGGTTGGTTATGCCTTTCGTATTGACGAATGCTCATGCAACCTTTATGAGGCTAATGGATGACATTTTGCAGCCATTCACAACCTCATTTGTAGTGGTATACTTGGATGACATCCTAATCTTCAGCCAGAGTTGGGAAGAGCACCTCCACCACATCCGACAGGTTCTCCAAACACTACGGCAACACAAGTTATGTGCCAATTTGGAAAAATGCACTTTTGGCATGACCCAGGTTCAGTATCTGGGATACATTATTGATGAATAGGGTGCAATGTGGATCCAGCTAAGATCCAAGTCATTCAAGTTGGCCATCCTCAACCACTCTAACAGAGCTTTGTAAACTTTCTAAGGTCTTGCCAACTTCTACCGTAAGTTCGTGTGTGGATTTTCTCATATCACTTGGCCTTGAGTCAAGTCACCAAGGAGGAGCGAAAGAAAAATTCTTTTGGTCTGAATCTCAACAAAAGGCATTCACAGAGTTGAAATATTGCCTCTGCACAACACCAATGCTCGCATTACCAGACTTGCAACAACCATTTGAGGTCGAGACAAATGCCTCTAACTATGCTATTGGGGCAGTCCTTACTCAACACAGGCATCCAGTGGCATATCATAGTGAGACACTTTCAGACACAATCCAAAAGTATCCCACTTATGACAAAGAGATGTATTCCATTATGCAGGCCTGTCGACAATGGAAGCATTACATTTTGGGAAAGGAAGCGGTCATCCACACAAACCACCAACCGCTGTAGTTCATATCGACCCAAGGGAAATTACAGAATGATTGCCATCAGAAGTGGTCCACATAGCTACAATAGTTCCATTTGAATGTCAAGTATGAGAAGGGCAACACCAATAATGTTTCATATTTCCTCAGTCAACCACCGATCATGGTGTTAACCACCGTGCTCAACTCTTGTGGGCACAAGACTTCTGATTGGCCACTTCTCTACAAAAGCGACCTAGAATTCGGCCACACATACCAGACACTCTTGGAGGGTCAGTATGTTCCATATTTTCACCTCCAGGATGCTCTGTTATGCCGTCTGGGTCACCTTTGTGTTCCTTCAAGCGAGCATGCCAAGATGATTTGGTAAGCAGACTACAATTGGGTTGCTGGGCATTTCAGGGTCGAGAAAACAATGGCAGTACTGTAGAAGTATTTCTATTGGCTGAATCTTCGACAGGATGTTGGTAAGTACATAAGATCATGCACTGCTTGTGTCATTGCCAAATCGACCATCAAGAAGCAAGGCCTCTATATCCCACTGCCTACCCCTAGTCGACCTTGGGAATCCATCTCCATGGATTACATGTCAGGCCTTCCTTCCACTAAGCATAGAAACGACTTTGTTTTTGTAGTCGTCGATAGGTTCTTGAAGATGGCCATTATGGTGACCCGCAAGAAGAATATCACAGTAGAAGCCACTACTAAACTCTTCTTTTAACGAGTGTGGGTACACTTTGGGATCCCACAGTCTATCATCTCAGATCAAGACAACAAGTTCCTCAGTACATTTTTGTCCAGTCTCTTGTCGATGCTGGACACCAAACTCACTAAGTCCACAACCTTCCATCCTCTAACTGATGGTCAGACAGAGATTGTCAACAAGATGATCGTACACATTTTGTGTGTGTAAAACTCAAAGCATCCACGCATATGGTATGAGAGCCTCCCCTATGTTCAACACAACTACAACCGGG
Organism: Pinus taeda; assembly: GCA_000404065.3. Taxonomy (NCBI): domain Eukaryota; kingdom Viridiplantae; phylum Streptophyta; class Pinopsida; order Pinales; family Pinaceae; genus Pinus; species Pinus taeda. The sequence goes on from APFE031268168.1 coordinate 7,984, forward strand.
CTCTCCACATCTCGACTGGCCACAACCCTTTTCAGGTGGGCTTGGGATTCCAGCCATTATGCCCCATTGATGTGGCCATGCCATTTGTAGCTACTCGCACAGATTCGGATCATGTCCAATCCGAAACAGATAAGGCAACTAGCTTCATTGAGCACATCCAACATATTCGCCAGCAGGTCCATGAGATTCTAGAGAAATAAAATGCTAAGTACGAGCATCGACATGATCAAATTTGGTGCCACACAAGTTTTAGGTGGGTGACAAAGTTTGGTTGCATTTGCAAAATGAACGCTTTACTGGAGCCTATTGGAAACTCAAACAACTCCGATATGGTCCTTACACCATTACCAAGGCTATGGGAGACAATAGATTTGAGCTCAACATTCCCCCATTCCTTGGCCTGCATCCAGTGTTCAATGTGGACCACCTTTGGCCATACTTTCCACCATTACTAGACACATCCGACATTGCAGAACAACTCACACCCACAGAGTTAAATCCAGATTGCATAGAACAAGCTGCAACCGATTGGAATCATGGAAAACAGATCAATCAACACTTGCCAATGGAATATCCAACATATATCGAGTTGTCAAAGCTAGGCCAACTCCTTCACCAGGGCAAGTGGCTCACCAGGGACCAAGTTCAGCAGAAGTTTCCTCATCTCATGGAGGAACTCAACGCAATGGGGACCATTGCTTCCTAAGGGGGGAGGAATGATCCAGGTGGATATTGATGACCATTTGCCAAAGTCCACTTGGACCCCCACCATTGTTTCTTTCAACTTTTTAGTTTTTTTAATTATACCACAATTTACTATTTCTAGCAATTTTTAGGGTCCGAAAGTTCTGGAGTTATTTTGAGGCCCTAAGCGACGTTTTTTGGGAAAACTAGGAGTAACATGGGTCCATGGATTGATGGTGCTCTTCCCAAAGTTGTAGTTCTTGGATGGATCTTTCTAATGAGATATTGTATGCATCAAATGGAGATCGTGTGCCAAAGTTATGACCCCGGGAAGTCGATGTACCAATTTACTCAAACAGGGTCCACAGTTTGGCGTTTCATCTTCTAGGGTTAGGTTTTTGGATGTTGAGGGTTTTCCATTGTTTCTAAACAATAAATAGGCCTTCGAGCCTCATTGTAACATAGTTCAGAGGCATGTAGCTTCCACATCTCTTCTTAGAGATAAGCTACCATCACCCTAGATGGTCTATTTCCATTGCTATTTCTAAGCATATTTCAATATTTTACATTAATGAAATGAAATATTATTTCCACTGCATCTTTGTGTTTATGGTTATCTTTGTAATTTGTTGCGTTCCTGTTTAAATTCGGATCACTGAAGGTAATTGAAGCCGAGATGCCAAAAACTTAGATCTGGACTGGGTCACCCTCATAAACAATGCCTACGGGCAACTTAAACTTCATAGTCACTCTCATGAAGACTGTATGCGTGTGAATGTAACTGCACAGTCGCTCTCAGGAGATCATTGTGCATGTGACCTCGGCCCCAGACTATAAAAAACCATAGTGGCACCATTAAGGAGCTGTGCGAGTGACCAAAAGGGCCAAAGTCACTCATTGGCTGATATGTCGCAGTGACCTTACTGTCAGAGTCGCTCCCAGGGTTTCCTGGTGTGGGCGACTAGAGCCTGAACCCTTCAGAGCTCAGAGTCACTCCCTCTAAAATGTGTTTGAGTGACCAAAGAGCAAAAGTATCTCTCTTGACCACTCTATGCCTGTGACCATGGAAAAAAAACTTTTGATCTGTGACAATGATTGAGATTCGGATTACCCAGACCCAGTGCAAACCTTACGCTTGTACTTTCAGACCCAATACAAATTTCTGTCGATGAACCTGTGCGAGCCAAAGAAAAAAAGAAGAAAAAAAATGCCTTGATTGAGTGTGTCCAAATGAGTTTGAGGTCTCTTCCTTTTATAATTTTTCTTGAGGGTTTAATTAGGGTTAAGATTGACCCAAGCAGTTACTCATGTGGTTAGGGCCGACCCATTCCATAATGTATGCATGAATAAAATAATTCAAAACTTAATTTCTGTTTAACTGAATTAGGTGATATTTAGGTCATTTTTGGTCCTCTCTAAAAGAGGAATTTAATGCACACATTATCTTGATCATCTGAGTTGTCCAATGTGGAATTTTACCCCATTTGCAATAATTAGCATAAGTGAAAAATTTCCACTCTTTCACACAAGAAAAACAACAAATTTCAGCCTAGTATAACGAAATTCCCCTGCAACATGCATGTCACCTAAGAAAATGATAAATTAGAATTAAAATAGCACTTACATGTGAGAAAACGTATATCCACTCATCATCATATGCCACTATAAAAGCTCCAAGACAAAAATGAAGACATCTAAACATCAAAATTCATCCATCCTTCTAATTTTGTCCTCCAAAAAGAATAGTGAAAATATCTAAGAGAGAATGATCAATCCAAGTGACTATTATCCAAATGATTTATATCACTTCTATTTATACACTTCCTAATGAATTAGATTGAATTAGTTAGTCCTAATTTAACCCCTAGAGTAAAACAATGTGCATAATAAAAACTTTTGGTGGAAATCCCACCAAATAGCTCAATAATACATGAGTATGCCTCTCAAGAGGGTTGGATGATCAACTGAGTGAGTCATTGGGCCTTTGAGGAGGCCTAATGAAGTCGAAAGGGTGCCATAATGTAGGAATGGACTTCCATCACAGTGGATGAGGGGGTGGCCCCTTATTCTCCAATAAAAAATTTGTGGTGCTCCCAAGTGGTTGTGGGGGCACAAGGTCACCATCATGGGTCTCCAAATGGATCGAAAAATTCCTGTAGACCATCTGTAAGGGTAGGTATGATGACATAATCCCTGCATCTACAATGGGTAACAATCCTATGAACCCTGGAACAAATGCCAAGAGTATGGTGCATCTGTGGAGCCAACTAGGCATGGTGAACCATCCTTGTCCAAATGGTGGAATATGAGTAATCAACGAATGTTGCTATGGATCCGTGAAGTAATATTGGTTATGGTGTAGGTCCATAGATCTCAATGCTCACCCTACAAGTACCAATGTGGTCCTCTAGAGGGATAGGACCACGTATAGGGAGACCAAGCCCCAAATGGAAATCCACTTGCAATCCTTCATAAGATCCAATGCACCTCCTTTCCCTCCAATACAAAAAATCATTAGAATAATCAAGTAAAAGAGCTTACAAGTCATGGAACCAATGGGGCACTTCATGGTGGCTTCCCCTTCCATAATGGGCTTTGGTATGTATAAGGAGTTCCAAGATCAATAGAGGGTTAACCAAGGACCCTATTAGGTGGTTTCAACCTATAAAGGGGGTGACATGCCCATGGTGCATCTTTTTAGTGGCAGGTGGAAAATGCTATAATAATGGAATGGAGTGGGGATTAGGGGAAACATCTAGGCCACATGTGAAGGTGCAAGGGTCGCTATAATAGGGGAAGCCCATACCTGGGTATATAAGAGTAGGAGGGAGTAGATCATGGTACATGAGTTACCTCGACCTTTTCTTTTCCACCCGTCTTCATATGCCTTTTGAATTTTATTATTTTTTTTGTCATAGCTAGTCGGGGCTCTAGGGGATGGAAAGCATGATGCGTGAGATGAAGATGAAAATACCCCCTTAAGGTGGGGCGGTTCATTAGCCACCAGGGGTTGGGATAATCATGGATTCCTTAATGATAGAGGGGGCTCATCTAGGGCCCATGGGAACAAAGGTGATGGCCATGGGTAAGAGGTAGAGCTCATGTTTGACTTTTTCTCGCGTGCTAAATTTGTATGTCATGGCTATCTTTTGTGTTTTGTGGTACATTTTCTGTTGAGAGTGGCCAAATTATGGTTTTTCTTTTCTTTTTAACCACATCAACCTTTAGGGCATCGTTCCAGGCCCGAACCAAGGTGTGGATAAGGGGAGGGGGAGGCTAACCCTATGTGGACCCAGTGGACACATGTGAACCTGGATGGGAAAATAGATGAATGAGGGTAAAATGAGTCGAAGGGGAGTGATACAGGTGGTATTGAGAAGTGGGACCATGCAACCAAAATCAGGATTTAACGTGTAGTGCCAACCCAAAATTCAAATGGTTAGTAAAGGAGACCCCACAGGACTAGGATGCAAGGGTAACCATGAAATCAGGCAATGGAGACAAGAATATAAGTCTAACCCACTTTTTCTACCGATGTTGAATAGTTTGAAACAAGAAATGCTAAATTTAGAAAGTGCTAAAAATAGAACTACTAAAAATAGGACTTCTAAAAATAGCATTTTGGCCAATGAGCATTTTGGCCACCTTGGGTGAGAGGTGAAACTGCTAAAAATAGAATCTTCTAAAATTAGCATTTCTGGGTCCCTTCCTATTTTTAGCAGTCCGTGATCTAACTATAGGAAGTAAAAACAAATTTGGTCTTAACAGAAGTTTAAAATATTAATTAATTAATCACCATGAGTTAATTAGTTAAGGAAAAACAAACTTGAACTCTATGTGAGGACATGCAACAATTTATCTATTAATTGATGAATTTATCCATTAGTAAAGAGATAAGGATGAGTTGTAAATATGAGTTGTAAATATGAGTTGTAATTAGTTGGCTCAGTTAACTGAGTCAAGTCTAGTTAGATTAATTTAACAAGTTTTTAAATTAATGAGATATAGTTTGTTGATGCTTGCATGTATGTGACAACTATTATTTTCAGATAACTATGTATTCACTCATGGATAACTGATGCATGTCAGTTGTGACAAAGACCCAATTGAGATTAGAGAAGGGACAATGTACTATTAGTTGGATGAATATTTTTCCTATAAAAGAAGCTCATGCATGATGAGGATTTATCTCCTTCAGGTTTGTGCAGTTAGATCAGAGGTTAGTGGGTGTGTGAAGAGGCCAATTCACACAGGTGGTAGCACTGGACCCTAAGGAAACTGCACAAGGAAATAGGAGGCTTAGAGGGCAGACGAGAAGGTTTGTGAGAAGCCTTTAGCTATCTATGAGTAGCAAAGGGAATGCACTAAGAGATGGATAGCTTCCGAGCTAAGGCTTTGTGTAATTCAGACTATGTTTCCACTTGTATGACAATACAAAGATGGGGTTTTACGCAGGTGCTTTCCCCGGGTAAATTCTTCTGTGTTATGTGTGATTGATTCCTTCTTATTAGTTATATGTGTTCTTATTGATGTTTCTCATGGTTGATTAAGCTTCCGCTAAATTGTTTATAGAAGTAGATCAAGTGTTTTGCTTTATTACATTGCATTACCAGGTGTTATACAACTGGGAAATTTCTACATGGTATTAGAGCTAACTGATTTGTAGAAAACGTTCTACATGGTATCAGAGCTAGCTGATTTGTAGAAAAATTCTACAAAATCTACAATCCCCCCACCAATCTATGTCCAAAAGTTCCCATGACAATTATGGAAAATTACTCAACTATACCAATGGAAAGCTATACCTTTGGGATTGGAAGCCTCACCTTCAAACATACATTCATGACAAGTGGTTGAGGGATGAAATCAGACCAACTCAGGTGGCTGAGAAAATAGCTCATTGAGCTATCTTGTGGCTACAAGGAGTTGTTGGATGCTAGTGGAGGACCATCTAGGAGAAACATTTCTCCCATACACATTACCCACATGTGGTAGGTAAAATTTGGCTCCAACTAGGGCATGAGCTCTCGGAAAAGTGCACAAAGATACTCAAACAAGAGGTCATGAGAACACCAACAATATCTTGGTTATCGTAGACCTGTTACCTACATAAAAAAAGACTAAGCACATGGGGAAACATGTTTTTGTGGTGTCCTATGATCACCCATGCTTAGTATTAGGCCGTAAAAATCAATAGGAAAAAAAATGCAAATTTAACCTAAATGAAATTTAATCTATCGTGAGAAATATCATATGATGTTATCTCTAATGAGAAAATAAGCAATATGTCTCAACCATATTTTGCATTTTTTTGTACATTTCCTGTTGAGAGTGGCCAAATTATGCTTTTACTTTTATTTTTAGTGGCATCAACATCTGGGGCATCGTTCCAAGCCTAATTGAAGGTGTGGACAAGGGAAGGGCGAGGCTAAACCTATGTGGACCCAGTGGACACATGTGAACCCAGATGGGAAAATAGATGAATGGGGGTAAAATGAGTGGAAGGGGAGTGATGTAGGTGGTATTGGGAAGCAGGACAATGCAACCAAAATTAGGATTTCCCTTGTAGTGCCAACCGGAAATCCAGATGGTTAAAAAAGGAGACCCCCAGGACTAGGATACAAGGGTAACCATGAAATCAGGCAATGGAGACAAGAATATAAGCCTAACCCACTCTTTCCGCCAAATCCCCTCACAAATCTATGTCCAAAAGTTTCCATGACAAGTAAGGAAAGTTATTTAACTATACCAATAAAAAGATATACCTTTAGGGTCGGAAGGCCCACCTTCAAACTTACATTCATGACAAGTGGTTGAGGGACGACATTAGACCGACTCAGGTGGTAGACAAAATAGCTCATTGAGCTATCTGGTGGCTACAAGAGGCTGTTGGCTACTAGTTGAGGACCATCTAGGAGAAAAACATTCTCCCATACACATTACCCACAGGTAGTCCATTAATGGAATTTTGATGTCTAAAATGGGCCTCCTAAGGAAATTATAAAATAATAGTGGAAATAATAAAATAAGATTACATTATATCATCAAATATTAGAGGGAAAAAATAAAAATTCTTTTTTTTTTTCAACTTATCTCCCTATGGTTTACTCAAATTTCGAGTGGAAATCCTTATTGGATGCAAAATTTGATTCCTCATCCAAGGAGTACCCATGTTAAATACTTCCGATGGATCCTACTACATGAAAAATGAGAAATACATGAAAAACGTGATTGCAATAGTGTTTTTCTTGTATTTCTCGTTTTTCGTGTAGTAGGGTCCATCAAATTGCCATGGATATTCCACTGGAAAGTTTGTCACAATGGATCTGGTAAATTGTATGTAAAAATATGAAATCTACATTATGAGGGTTTATTTCTATTTAGAATTTTGGATCTATAAATTATTGTTTAATGCATATGCATTAAAATCACAATTATGAAAAAAATAGATAACAATGAAATAAAACTCACAAACCATGATTTGGCACAAAATATAACTTGGGAAACCGTTTTAGGAGAAAATCGAACTAGAAGGTGAGCCTGCTTTTACCTCTTTCTTTGAATAGAAAATGGCTGTGAGTAAAAATAAGTAAGGCCCATGGCTCATGGGATACTATAATAAACAAATCCTGTCTGTGTTCCCTCTTCATATCTCTCTTAGCTACTCTATTATTCTATGGAACAAAATACACTCAGAAAGAATGGAAACCCTTTTCCTCTGAATGGCCTAGTTGTAATACAACTCGATAGCCTAATAATGGTTAGGTTTGTATCCCTAAAATCTTAACTATGGTTATAATATGGAATATTCTAGAGTATTCGTCATCATGATCATGTGGCTAGCCCCCTTTCCATGAATAATGGGGGCTGAGGTGGTATCCTCTTGAATTATGGTGGCAAAAATAAGAAGGTCAAATTTCGAGTGATATAACTTCCGCATACAAACTCTGATTGAGACTTGATTATTGCATTGTTGGAAAGGTATCTTTGTGTAGAATAGGAGAAAAAGGTGCAAATATAAAGAAAATTTTTTACCCCCAAAAAAATCCATTTGATGCCTCAAAATTCTCCTGGAAGGTTTCAGACCATAAGTTGTCAAATTGGGTTCCGTCAGTAAAAATGTTCCTGTGAGTTGATTCCTCCACTTTTTTCGCTCTAAAAGCGTCAAGGTGGGTGGGAAATAATAACATGATCCAATATGGATCACACATTCCCATTTTGGGAGGATTTTTGTCCAAAAATTGTCTAATGAATGAGGTGAGGAAAATTTTCCTCCACCTTCTCTCAGGTGTACCATTGATCCTTTCTTGGAATTTGTCCCTTCAACCCAATTTTCTAAAGGTCATTGTTGAGGTCGGTAAATCCCCTCTGCGGACAGAGGCGATCCCACTAGCCCGACAGGGGTCTAGCAACAATCATACACGCTGCATGCAAGCTCCTAATTGCATAATTTAAAGGTTGATCAGAAAGACCTACCTGGAATCCAACGCTATTTGTCGTGGAAGAAACGTCGCTCCT
>APFE031268174.1:4774-33844 GCA_000404065.3 Pinus taeda
AATATTTTCCAAGTTTAAATTTTTTTAATAACATTGATTTCTATACATCATTTATATGAATAGAATTATCTTATTTTAATTCTATTATTTTTAACTAAAGCAATAGTCTTACATGGATTCAAGGGCTCTCTCAAACATACATAGTCTTGTATGGTATTGGACTGCAAAAACTGGGAAGACTAAATCTCCACACATAACCATTAAATTACAACCTTATACTACTTAAACAAACTAACCTTAATAACTTTTAATCATTAATTTTCTTACTAACTAAATAAATATCAAAAACTTATTATTAAACTTAAATAACATTAATCATTAATTTTCTTAATAACTAAATAATTATTAAAAATTTATTCATTACTGAGAAACTCCAATTCAGATATTTAAATCAAATTAAATGTCTATTTGTGTTAGTGTTACCACCGTGTTATCATATACACTTTGTGTGTTAGGCATAAGTCTTGGTATTTTCCGTTGATAAAGGTCTTGTATCCATTGTTGTGATTTCCCTCGTCTAGTTAGGAGAAGATATGCAGACTGTTCCATCATGCAGCATTTGAAGTGCGTATTACAAGATACGCTCGACTCCTTTACGGCACGTGCATTCAATTTTTCCAAAGTATACTTGCTTGATATCTTTGCTTTTATTGCTGTGTTATTTACAAGATTATTTGTGTGTTCCTTGGTAGTGTAATATTTAGGATGTAAATGACTCTTGTTTTCTTTTGTTCATGGTGCTCATTTGGCACAGGTATTGCTTATGTTATATATGATTTGATTGTATTTCTTTGGATCAGGTGTTTTCAGTTGCATCTCATTAATCTCATTGTGATTTGATTGAAGGAAGATCGTACATCACAGCATCTATCAACATTTTGAAGATACATGGCAGGTTACATTTTACTCCTTTTGTTTTTGTCTATAATACACCTATTTCTTTTGTTTTTATATTTTATTAATGATGTCACTTCTGCATTTTTCTAATTTTTTATTTAATTGTTTAATTGTGAAAAAAAAATGAATTGTGTTCTTTTATTTATTTTATTTTTTAGAGTGATATACTCATTTAAATCTTTACCTAACATGAAATTGATGTTCTATTTAAGTCTTCAATTAAACAAAAAAAGATGAATTGTGTTTTCTTTTATTTATGTTATTTTCTGAAGTTATATATTTATTTACATCTTTACATAACACCACATTGATGTAAAAGTTGAATGTGAACTTGTTTGTGTCTTATTTAAAATAGAGATAGATTTTACTTTTTTTTCCTTACTAAATTCTTAGATATGTATATTTTGGAATTGAAATCTAATTTTTAAATTTAAATAGTAAAAATGCGTTTAGTCCTCGTACCCTTTTTACCTCACTCTCCAATGTTACACTCACATAAAGATTAAAACTAAAACCAGAAATTGATGAGTCATATTTATTCCTTTCTCTAGAAACTATAGATTTATAACACCACTATATCTACTTCACCTTAATTTTACATCATATATGAAAATAAGCTCCTTGCTGTAAGAAATCTCTTTCATCTTAAAACTAATATAGATAGAAAGGGACAAGTCTAGGAGGAATTGTCTGGACTGCCATTTTTGGCCCGAATTCGGCCAAAACAATTTCAACAAATCTCCTTGGAGTAGTGTTTAAATCATGTTTTTGAAGGTGGCAATATATTTAGCACCATCAAAAATTTATGGGGCACCCAAAATCTTGATGTTTAACAACTTTAATCTGGGTTTATAAAAATATTTGCACACAAAAAATTATTTTGCATTATGTTAAACACATATAAATACATCAAGTATGGGTCTAAGATAGAAAAACTATCTTAACCACACAATCAACTAATTGAAAAATTATGTCAATGAAACACTAAACTAAAAACTATTTTAGTTGGATTAAATCTCTTGAATCCAACTACTTAACCATCAAACAACTCAGGTAACAATTACATTTTATAATGAGAAATATCATTTAATATGCACAAGACAAATAAAAGCTAAATAATAGCAAGGCATCCCTATTTATTGAGACCCAATTACCAGTCATAACCCCTGTAGTCTTAGTGAGGACTAGAGATGAAATTTGATAAGCAAATTAATAGAGTGATTTTCTCGTCAAATACAATTTACAAATTTATGAAACCCTCAAAATCTTTATTTAAAATTGTGAAAATAAGTAAAAAAAAAAATATGAAAACCAATAAATTTGACGAGTAAATATATTTTAAGATTCCAACCGTGGAAATACAGACTCAATGGATTTCCTTTTATGAGTGGTATTATCCTTCTTCTAATCAAGTAGACGAATCCTTGAGAAAAAATTTCTTAAATCAGTCTAGGCAAAAGAGAATTCCAAATGTTGAGACCCCTGTAGTCTTAGTGAGGACTAGAGATGAAATTTGATAAGCAAATTAATAGAGTGATTTTCTCGTCAAATACAATTTACAAATTTATGAAACCCTCAAAATCTTTATTTAAATTTGTGAAAGTAAGTAAAAAAAATATGAAAACCAATAAATCTGAGGAGTAAATATATTTTAAGATTCCAACCGTGGAAATACAGACTCAATGTATTTCCTTTTATGAGTGGTATTATCCTTCCTCTAATCAAGTAGAGGAATCCTTGAGAAAAAAATTCTTAAATCAGTCTAGGCAAAAGAGAATTCCAAATGTTGAGAATTTTGTAACAGAAAAGATGGAATAGTAACAAGATTGGATTCCATCTTTTCTGCTACAAAATTCTCAACATTTGGAATTCTCTTATGCCTAGCTTGATTTAAGAAATTTTTTCTCAAGGATTCTTCTACTTGATTAGAGGAAGGATAATACCACTCATAAAAGGAAATCAATTGATTGTTGGATTTCATCCATTTTTTCCGTTCCTCATTTTTTTAAATTTTCCCTTTCTTCTTTAGGCAACAGCCTGAGTTCTTCAACATATTTGTTTTCAGATTTATGAGTGAAGATGTCCCAATTAAACACTTTCTTTTTCCATTGATTTTCAAGATCGTATGGACTAATTCCTTTATAGGTTTTCAGAAAGGCAGAAATTCCATTGTTTGAAGGAATTTCCACATGCCTTGGAATTTTATGTTTGGGATTTTTTCTGTGTGATGGAATTTCAGATCCATCAGTGAATCCTAAACCCTAATGGTTGTTTTTCTATGTTGACTGAATAATTATTTCTTCATGTACGTTGAAGAAATTTGTCCTGGTATACTCTTCTTCAGATTTACTTTTATCTGGTATAAAAGTAATCATGTTTATCCTCCTTCTGTCTTCTTATTGCCATGTGGATTTGGTGGTTGTGAAGAGAATTGACATGGTGGTTGTGAAGAGAATTGACAGAAGGTTTTAGAGCAGTGAGGATGGTCACAAACAGCAGCTAGGGAGTTATTGGAGGAAGCATTTTCACTCAAAACTAACTTTTTTACAGTATTTAGAAATGTAGGGTCAACTGAGAAGGTGGGAGTAGTATTTACAGATGTAAAAATATTAATAGAAGGTCCACCACGCTCGGTTCATGACTCTGGAAAGATGGTATGGACATTACCATCTATGGTGGTAAAGATTGTGGAGGAATTTACAGGAGATGGTCGAATCGATTTTATGATTGATTCCCATTTAGTGACCCATTCTGAAGGGGGTTTTAATTCAGATCAAGGAATCATCTGGGGGAAATAAGGTTCATGCCATAATCATGGGTGATCAAAGTGGTGAATTTAGATTGTGATAAGACGGATTTAACCATAGAAGGGGTAGTCTTTTTATAGAATTTGACCACTGAGGACCACCATATGGCTATATTTTTACTATCATCATCAAAATCATCATAACCATGTGTTTGCAATCCTAACATCAGAGCATTTATAGCATTTGGATCTATTAAAGCTATGGAGAAATCAAGAAAGCATGACCATGAGGTTGGGCCATAAACAAGGGTCCCTTGACATCCACCAATTAGGACCTTAGGAAAAGTTCTCCATCTTTGATCAAAAACACAAGAGAAAAAGGCAACATCTTGACCTTTTCGATGCACAGGCTAAATTCGTATTTGGACATGGCCAAAATGGGCAAAATTATAGCCTGCTTTTCTAGCAGCGTCAAACTCATATTGATTTATAATATTCAAAGAATGAAGGACATTGTTATTTGAGGTTGTTTGCAAGACTTCCTCTTTGACCTTATATCTCCAAAACTAGATGGAGTCCCGTAATCCTAAGTTTTTGTAAACATTTTTCGGGTCTATTTTTGGAAGAGTCCATGAATCAGATGCAATGGGTTCTGAAAATAGATTAACAGACTTATCAAGAACTACAGACTCTGTAACAAATGAGTTTCTTTTCTCGATATTTGCTTCTTCTTGTTCTTTTAGAATTTCTTCAAAGGATTTATCATTGAATTCATGACGAGAACTAGATGCAGATAAAGAATCCATAACAGCAGGAAGAAATACAAGTATAGCAGAAGATAATTAGCTTATGCAACTTCAAAGTAAAAGACAGAAATCTTCATAATGTTGTGTACCAGATTTATTAGTATTATGATCGCAAACAGAGCAGGCTTCGCGGCTCCTCCTGGAAAGAAGTTCTAATCTCCTAGTCTTCAAATGCCATAGACGCCATCCTCGGCTTTAACAAGCAACAAACATTATCGAGACTCAAACAAACTCAGATGTTCCCAACAATATGCTCAAATGAAATGCAACTTGGCTTTGATACCATTTTATTACTAATAGAAACTGGTAATTACAATAACACTCAAAGAGTCAAGAAAATATATGAGATTTAGAAGAAACACATGATCTAAAGATCGACACAGACGCAGACGCTCATCCTAAAAGATCCGGCCACTTTAGGCTCTTCCCTATGCTCGCACATAGTGACGTGGGCTTCTCAGATCCTTACTCTAGACTTGACCCGAATGCCTTCACCTGGGCATTCCCCTTCTTTAAATAGCCGATTCCATGGGAAAATTCTTCCCCATGAAATCTATGACTCAAAAGTAAGATACCTTCAAATTGATTATCCGTGCAAGGAAATCATCCGAAAAAGAAGGATTTGATGGTCTCGTGCAAGGGTATCACAATCCTTACAATTATTATGTGACATAAAGAAAGTAAAATGTCAGGAATCATTGCTTTCGGGTAACATTTGAATGACATCCGCGTAGAGATTCCCAGACATATCTAGTACTAGGTGCTGGTGTGTACAAAATGGAGATTATTTTACGAAGAACCCATGAAAGAAACATCTAACACCATCGTCGATTAGAAAGAATTTATAGTACAAAGAATGAAACTTGTGGATGAGTATAATAACTATATCGGAAATGATTTATGAGATGAGTTGAAAAGAATTGAACAGTAACTTCTTTTTCAGATTCCCAAATCTAGTTTTCATGATCTTTCGGTGGTTGGAGAAAGTTAACTTCTTCAAAAGGATTATTATCCGGATGTGATTGTTGGTGAAAATCACCATATTCCATTCTTGTTCCATCAGTACTTGAGACAAGTTGTCTTGCACATATCCTTTGGCTTACAAACCAATGAGTATGATTGCATCTCCTCATTGCATTTAGGAAAGTGATATCTTCTATTTCAATGAGATCTTTAACAATTTTATATAAAACTCTAGTATGGAGTGAGTCAGGTGCAGAAAAACCATCAATGTTTAATTAGGTGAACTGATAGGGCATTGTAAGGATAACACTGAGACCGTAGATTTTCCACCAATCTTCAAACCAATTTGGGAAAGGATCTTCCTGATTCATTCTTTCTGTTGGCCAGTCTTCATAGCTAAAGTCAAATTGGAGATGATAGAAGAAATTAGATGAGATATTTTCTAAATTCATCATCTGGAAGAAGGCAGACTTTTGGCTTTCTGGATCAAAATCAGTCCTTCTAAAAGGATTGTTCAACTGTTTAATTGTTAGTCTGCAATTTCCCATCCTGTTATCATCTTCATAATAAATTTCATAAGAAATATTTCCAATATGAGCAAAATAATCAAGTTCTTGAATGGCCAGATCATTTTCAACTTCTTGATCATCCCAAGTCTAGAGATTTGGAATGCCTTCTCTCCATCTTATTTCCTTTACCGGGTACCATTCATCATCATGATCAAATAGCATGGTACAACTAATATTGTTATATCTGACCCATCCATGAGTGGTTTCTATTTCAACACAATCTTCGACTCTTCTTATGAAGTTGTAGGATAAAAAATGAATAGAATTCTTTTCCAAGAATTCTCTAGATAGCATGTCAGCAAAAGAATTCTTGTGGCCAAGGATGAATTCAATTTCAAAATTATATTGACTGAGTGTCATCATCCATCTTACCATTGCAGCATCTTCAAAATCACATTTGGATGGCGAACCTTAATGCCTGACAATCAGTTTTTACTAAAAACTTTGTATAGATAACAAAGTCTTTGAACTTTTCAATTCCAAGACAGACTGCTCTGAGTTCTTTTTTGAGGCTTGCCCAGTTTGTCTAAGTGGTAGACCATAATCCATAGGCATATTGGCATATTTATAGTGGTTCTTTCTTTTTTTTCTGGGTTTTCTTGGCAAAGAACAGCTCCCCATCCAATATTACTGGCATATGTCATGATTACCTTTTTCCAGCTTTCTTGTATTGGACTTAAAGGTTGAATTCTACAGATCCTTTCTTTGATCCTCTAAACAGCTTTAGTGCATTCCTCACTCCATGGAATAGGTTCTTTTTGTAACCTTTGATTCAAAGGTTTCCTTTCTAGGGCACAATGCTGAAGAAATTTAGATACATAATTAAGGCTTCCCAGAAACCTCTGCAACTGCGTTTTATCTAAAATTTCATCAGGAAAATTATCAATAAAATCCAGACTTCTCTGGATTACCTTGTAAGACCCAAATTGTATATTGTATCCTAGAAAGTCTATCATTGTTTTGAATAACTTCATCTTTGATTCAGAAAGAACTATTCCTTTTTCTTTTAATCTCTGGAGGAACATCTTCAAATGCTTGATATGAGAAGGAATATCTTCTGAATGAATTAAAATATCATCAATGTATTTTTTAAGAAAATCTTCCATACCTTCAAAGTTTCATCCATGATGCGCTGAAAGGCCGAAGGGGCATTTATCAGTCCAAAAGGCATTATGTTCCATTCAAAATGGCCTTCTGGTACTAAAAAAGCAATCTTCCATTTGTTTGACTCTTTGATCCCTACCTGCCAAAATCCTGATTTTAGGTCAAATTTAGAAAAAACCTTTGATTTAGAGATCTGTACCAAGATGGTAGATGGTTTTGGAAGAGGATAGGCATCATAGTCAAGTAAATTATTCATGGGTTTATAATTTACTACTAGCCTGGGCTTTCCTCTGGCTACTTCAGCATGCTTATTAACATAGAATGCAAAGCAAGCTATTGGACTCTTACTTTTCCTGATCAAACCATTTTGTAAGAGTTCTTTGATCTCTTTCTTGCAGAGGGTTAACTGCTCCTAATTCATTGGAATGGCATTTGATCTTTTGAGTTTTCCGTTAAAATCCTTTTTCAAAGGTAGCTCGACTTCATGCTTATGTACATGTCAGAAGGAATTTGGATCTTCTGAGCACCATTCCAAAAACTTACTCCTAAGATTTATTATTTCTTTATCAAATTTTCCTTGTTCATTGTTTTCATCTATCCTAAGGATTTCTTTCTTCTTTTCCATTTTTTCCAGCAAATTCTCTAGCCTTTCAATCTATTTTATCCTATTAGGTGAACTTGAATTTATGAAAGGAAAAAAAAATTCTTTACCTTCTAATTCCAGAAAATAACCGAACCTCTTTGATTGTTGATCAAACTTTGCTCCATGTTTCTGGAAGTTTTGAAAGAAAGGTGTTCCCAAATACATTGCGCAATCCATACCTGTGACAATTGGACAAACAACTTTGATTCCAATGGATTCTATAAGAAAGATATCAACTGATACTTCTGAACTGGTTTTGATATCTCTGCTGGCTGACGTGACTTTTGGACAACTTGTAGGTCAAGAGATGAGATTCTACAACTGAATTATTTACAATACTATGCCTGGAACTGGTATCCATGACAACTTTCCAGTATTCAAATATGGTACCAATTCTAACTTTGAGCTTAATACAATACATCACGTCTCCAATAATTTGATTACATCCTAAACCACTTCGATCTTCTTCTGTTTCTTCATGAGAATTATGCTCATGAATTTCCACTCCTTTGAAAGGTTTCTGATGATAAATATAATCGTGTGTCTGGGCTAAGAAAACAGGTTGTGTTGAACTAGATCCTTGTTCATTTCCAGATCTCACTCTCTTGAGTTGATAGTCTTGATGACTTTCAATACAAAGCTTTCGATTCTCCTTCACTGTCTTTCTCAGTTCCTTTATTGCTCTATGAATGCTAGGCAGAGTTTGTGGTAGATCTTCACCAAAATCTTCTTGCCTAAATTGTCTTGTCAAAGCTTCTACTGTGAAAAGAGAAGCTAGTGGCACATATCCTCGGTTAGGATTATTTTGCTTTGTTGTTTTTGAATTTAACTGATTTTTCAGTAATTCTTTATGCATTTCTTTCAACTGGGGATCTGTGGCTGCCATCATTTGTTCGAACAAATTTCTTGTTTGTTCTTCTGTCTCTAGTTGTTTCATCATATTTAAGGAATGACATTGGCAGACATATAGATCGCTGCATTCACAATTATCTTTGAAACATTCCACACAATGGGGATCATTACAGTGTTCATCCTTAAAATCAGAAGTGTTAGAATCAGAGTTAAATCTATTTACATAATCTGGTTCTTCTTCACTAGTGATTTCTTCACAACTATCAGGAAAATTCAAATAATTTACCTTTCCAGATTTATTTTTAAAGAAGATTTTCTTCTTACTTTTCTCTGGTTTATCTTTCTTCCTGTCTTTTTGTAAGTCTGGACAGTTTGGGGAAATATGTCCTTTTTTGTTACAATGATAGCATTTGACTTCTTTCTTTCTGGAATATAGTTGTGTCTGTTTGTAGTTCTTTGGTTTTTCCTGATGGATAATTCTTTTGCCAGAAAAATTCTTTGAAGAGTACTTCTTTTTCTTGTAAGCACGTTGTTCTCTCCCCTCTGAATTTTTTGGGGTAGAAAGATGCCATTGTTTGCATAATTGTTGATAGCCATGCGGATTTCTTGGATTTGTGGCTACTCGAGCAATCTTCATTTGTGAGCAGAGTTCAACAATTATTGCCTTATAACTCCAAATTTGTAGTCACCAATTTTTCCAGGCAATTTGGTGACTATGGTTTGTGAAACCCATAATGGTAAAGAAGAGATGAATATTTCTTTCCACTTTGGTTCAAGAATGAGTTCAGGACATAGAGTATGCAACCTGTGTAGGAACTCATTAAAATATTCATCAAAGTGCTGCATATTATGGAGTTTCATAGCAACCAAAGTAATAGAAGTTAAATCATTGTTAATCTATGGAAATCCAATAAAATTTACAATGATGCCATAAAGTAAACAACCAATCATACTGTTTACAGGGAGTGAGGTTGTAGGGTCCATGTACACACTTCCATCTGCATTCAGAACTTGTGAATTTTCCCATGTAGTTAACAGAGCGGGATCTTTCAATGTCTCACCTTTTAACCATGAGTCTAAAGATCCTTCAAACCCATCAATAATTCTTCTGGTAGAAGTAATCGGTCCAATGTCATCAGCCAAATAAGTTCTATAATAGACAAGCATAGAATGCATGACTGACAAAACTTCTGCCTCAGTGCAATTATCTATGTTCCACCAATATGTGGAGGATGCAAACCAATCTTTATGATATTCAGATTTCATCAAATCTCTTATGTCTACGGCAGGGCTCCAAGTATAGTTCCAAGTAGATCTGGATGTGGTTACATGGACCATATTGTCTTTAGGAATGTTAAGCTGAACTTTTTCTTGAGGAGAAAAATTTTGTACATAATCCTCAAGTTTTTATAAGGAAGGTTCTTCATCATCTATCTTTATCTTATGCAACCCGTATCTTCTTTCTCTTCTTCAGCATACCACTGCTTTCTTCCTGTTTCTTCTTCTTTTACACTTTCCTCCTCTGCTTTCTTCATCTTGATCCATTATGTTAGAGAAGAACTAGTTGATGTACTAGAATGTGAGGAAGTTATGGGAATTGATTTTAGATGTCCAAAATAACTTGGGGCAGTAAAAAGACTGTAAGGATAAGAGGTTCCTGGTTTGGGAAACTCTATTTCTACAGGCTGCTTTATAAGACTTGATATTGAATCAGAGATAGTGTAGGGCATCTGTGAAGAAGGTTCACTAAAGAAGGTAGTGGATTTGTAAGAGTCTGATGAAGGCTTCTTTATCAATAATTCAACAGAATTGGAAACATTCAAAACTTGTTTTTTAATAACATCAAGACTGGAATTTACTCTAACGATTTCTTTTCCATGGACTATAGCTGCATCAACTATCTTTTTTTCTGTGGATATCCTGAGCTTATCCAAACTTTCAGCTATATGTTTATCATTTTCCGCTAAAGTCTTGACATTATCATTCAAACAAACCAAAGCATAATCCTGCTTTTGCAACATTATATTCATTAAGTCTTTCAGAATGTTATTCATCTCTTCTATGGATTTATGTCGGTTTCTCACATATTTTTCCAAACTGGAAAGAGCAAGATTAGTCCAGTTTGTGGCAAGGACAGAGTCTTTCACCGAGTCCTCTGTCTGGATTGGGAAAAGTTTGAAGATTTTCCCATCATTTTTTCTGATAACAAAGTGTTTCCAAGGTGGAAAATCATTGTTAGTTTCATAGATCTTTCTGTCAAAAAGTTCCCATTTATGTTTTGCAGGGGAACCAGATCTAATCATGTTTACCTGCAAGCAACTGCAGATATCTCTTATTAATTTTTCTCCTTTGGTCCTTATGGCTTGCAAATCTCTGGGCAGGTTAGGTTTGGATAACATGCTTTGTATTTTTAGAGAAAATTATGGAGTTACAAGAGGAGATGGAAGAGTAACAAGATTGGATTCCATCTTTTCTGCTACAAAATTCTCCACTGCCTAGTTCATTCAATCTCTCTTAGTAGTTCCTCCACCTGCACAATTGTTCTTCCACCCCTCGCAATTGATCATTCGCAAACCAGTTTATTTAAATTGAAAAGCACTGGAACATTTCCATTTGAAGGCTCTTCTTTTATATATAATATGTGGAAAGCCTGTATGCTACTTTAGCGCGGACAATGTCAACTCGTCATTGATATGTATTTGATACCACACCGCGTGAACAAAATATTCCAATCCCATGTGGACCCAGTTATTTTATTTTAATATTATCCATATACTAATGGTTTAACAACCCATTTGACTTACTTCAAGGTGAGATGCTGGAGACTGGTAGCCCCAAGACCTAACCAAGAACGAACCAAAATGCCATTTGTCTAGTGAAGCTTTGTCTCAGATGATTTGTTCTTTCTATAATCAAGAAAGAAGCGGCAAAGTCCCATTTGTCTAGTGAAGTTTGTTAAAATATGATAATTACTCTTACATGAGGAGTTAGCTAAAAATAGAGAGTCAGTTAATTGAGTGATTGCATGATTGAGTGTTTGAGTGTTGAGTCAAGTGAGTTAAATGATAGACTACTTTGAGTGTGAGATTGCATGTAGTTGCATGTCAAGATATTTTAGGCAGTTAGCTAGTTGAAAAAGGTTTAAATACCTTTCACCAAGTTCATTGTAATCATCATGTTTTGTGCGATCAATAAAAGAACAGTAGCTCATATTTTATGTGTGAATTGTTTTTTGTATCCTTTGCTTTTCTAACAAGGTATCAAAACTAGAGAAGAACCATCAAAAATTCTGCAACAACAGCCTCCAGATTTAAGGGTCGAAAGTTTTAGCGTAGCCATTGAGTGATAAGTTGTAGCTTGTCAGATGTTGAGAAATCAGCAATCGAATTATTTTGGTATCAGAGGTTTGTAGCCCTATACGCCGCTAGCTAAAACCGTAATTGGGTCAACCACAACTGCCGTTGATGGAATGCAATTTGAAACAGTCAATATTATTGCTGGTCACGTGGCCTCAACACGAGAGCAGAATTTTTAAGGCGGTTTGTGTAACCTCTTTAAAAGCTCACGGTGTTTTATAACCAAGTCCGTTAAATTTTATAAGTGGAGTGGGAAGTTCTTTTAATACATTGAGTGGGAATCGTTAAAAAAATATATATATATATATATATATATATAATAATAATATAAAATAATAAAATATATATATATTATTTTTTAAAAAGAGTTTTACAAAGGATAAATTTTATTTTATTTTTTTAACTGAGTTTCTGGAGAAAGATGGCTTTTTCAAATTTGCAGCGCCAGTTCCCACCATTTACAGGGAAATATTATGATAACTTTGTATCCTTTCTCTGTCAATTGACCAACATGAAGATATAAAATATCAAAGAGTGGTTGAGAAGGTCCTCTAATCTTTGTCTACCAAATTTGATGTTGTGGTAACAGTGATAGAAGAAGCCAAGGATTTGGCATCACTAATAGTTGATGAGCTGATGGGATCACTTCTATCACATGAGGCAAGGATAGACAAAAATAAGGATTCCACTTTAGAAATCGCTTTCAAAAGTGAGGTTTCTATTTCAAGAGACAAAGGTTGAGGCAGAAGTAGAATGAGAGGCAGAGGACGAAGCAGAAGATATGGTGGTCAGAGCGATGATCGAGAAGAGCATGAACATCCAAGTGTAAGCAACTGCAAAAGCTTCAACAATAATCAAAGAGTTGACAAATCAAAGGTGAGATGTTATTACTGCAATAAATTTGGTCATTTTGCTCGTGATTGCAAGAAGAAAATAGCTTATCAAGGGAACTAGAGAGCTAATGTCGCTATAGAGAGTACTAACTCTATGTTCCTAGCTTGCCATACCATACATGAACCTTCTGCTAGTGTGTCGCTGTTAGACAGTGGTTGCAGTAACCACATGACAGGCAACAAGGATTTTGTTGCAAATTTCGATCAAATTGTGAAAACAGAGGTAAAGTTGGGGACTGACAAGACTATGGAAGTAGATGGCAAAGGAGTGGTCAACATTATGACCAAGCAAGGGGAGTCGAAGACAATCTCAGAGGTATATTATGTTCCTAGTCTTAAACATAATTTGTTAAGTGTTGGTCAATTAGCAAAGGTGAAAATGACAAGGAACAAACTCTTTCCTCTAATTTTGAATTACATTGGTCAGGTGAGTTCTTTTACAGTTCCATGTTCTAATGATTATTGGTTATGGAACTTTTGATTTGGACACTTGCACTTTTCTGGTTTAAGATTGTTGCAACAGAAATAGATGGTCAAAGGATTACCTCCCATCAAAGAGCCTGCTAGTACTTGTGAGTGTTGCATCTTGGAAAAACAACACTGTGAAAGTTTTTCAAATGGAGTTGCACACAGAGCAAAGCAACCTCTTGAGATAGTGCATACAAACTTGTGTGGACCTATGAGGACACAGTCGATTGGTGGAAGTTGCTACTTCCTCACTTTCATTCATGACTACAGCAAAAAGACTTGGATTTACTTTTTAAAGTAGAAGTCTGAAACTTTTGCTAAGTTCAAAGAATTCAAAGCCTTAGTAGAGAACCAAAGTGATCGACAGATCAACGTATTGAGGTTAGATCGTGGTGGAGAATATGACTCAAAGGAATTCCATGATTACTGCAAACAACATGGGATCATAAGGCAGTTTACAACCAGGTACACACCGCAGCAGAACGGTGTAGTAGAGAAAAAGAACGGGACAATTATGAACATGGTAAGAAGCATGTTGAAAGGCATAAATTGTCCAATGAGTATTGGGCAGAAGCAGATGCATGTGCTATTTATGTGATCAACGGATCTCCTACAAAGAATGTGATGAACAGAGTACCAGAACAAGCATGGTCAGGTATGTATTGCAGCATATCTCATCTCAGATTATTTGGATGTGTAGCTTATGTACATGTGCATAAGGAGCGAAGAGGCAAATTAGATGATAAAAGTGAAAAATGTGTATTCATTGACTATAGTGAGCAATCAAAAGCTTACAAATTGTATAACCTTGTCACAAAGAAGACCATAATTAGCAGAGATGTTGTGTTCAAGGAACAAGAGTCATGGAATGGAGCTGTAGACAAAACAGTTGATGCGCAAGTGACACTAATGGAAGAAGATGATGTAGCAGAAAATGAGCAGCAAGAACCACACATGAAGACACCAACAAGGACTCCAAGATTTTCAGAGCAGCATGGATCCTCAAGTAGATCAACAGATCAAGATTCTCTCAGCAATCAATCAGGTGATGAATCAAACAATGGTAAGAGAAATATGAGAAGTTTGAAAGATATTTATGATGATTTGGATGTTAGTTCAAATTTTTCATTGTTGTCATTCCAACCTTCTTCGTTTGAAGAAGCAATCAAAGATGAAAATTGAGTGCAAGCCATGGATGAAGAAATTGAAGCTATTGAAAAGAATGACACATGGGATTTGGTTGATTTACCAAAGGACAAAAATCTCATTGGTGTGAAGTGGGTGTACAAGACAAAGTTGAATGAGAAAGGTGAAATTGACAGATTTAAAGCAAGACTTGTAGTAAAAGGATTCTCGCAGCAACCGGGAATAGACTTTGGAGAAATGTTTGCTCCAGTAGCCAGATTGGATACTGTAAGAGAAATTCTAGCGACAACAGCTCAGAACAAGTGGAAAGTATATCAGATGGATGTGAAATCAGCCTTCTTGAATTGAATCCTAGAAAAAGAAATTTATGTGCAGCAACCTCCAGGATATGAAGTTGAGAGTGATGAAGACAAAATTTATAGGTTGAAGAAAGCGCTCTATGGACTGAAGCAAGCACCTAGAGCTTGGGATAGCAAAATTGACACCTACATGATTAAGAATGGGTTTTGCAGAAGCAACATTGAGTCTACCTTGTACACAAAGGTAAATGAGCATGGACATATTTTAATTATTTGCTTATATGTTGATGACATGATTTTTACAAGTGATTTTGGCATAAATGAGTTTAAAGATGAAAGAATTTGAGATGACAGATCTTGGTCTCAAGAAATATTTTCTTGGAATAGAAGTTGAGCAATCTGAAAAAGGAATTTTTATTTGTCAAAATAAATATTCCAAAGATTTGTTGAAAAGATTCAGGATAGAAAATTGCAAACTTGTTCCTGCACCAGTTGCAATAGGTACAAAGTTAAGTAAGGATAATGAAGGATCAGATGTCAATCCAACTTTATTCAAAATATTGGTTGGTAGCCTCATGTATCTCACAGCTACAAGACTAGATATCATGCAAGGAGCGAGTTTGATTTCCAGATTTATGGAGACTCCAAAAGACACACATTGGAGTGCAGAGAAATGAATTCTGAGATACATAGCAGGAACTAGAGATTGTGGCATAATGTATGCAAGCACAGAAAAGAAAGAATTGATTGGATACACAGATAGTGATTTTGCAGGCAGTTTGAATGATAGAAAGAACACTTTTGGTTTTGTGTTCCACCTTGGTTCAGGTGTGATTTCATGGGCATCTAAGAAGCAGCCCATTGTGACACTTTCGTCAGCAGAAGCAGAATATGTAGTAGCAACATCAGTAGCATTTCAAGCAGTGTGGTTAAAAAGTGTATTTGATGGACTGAAGCAGAAACAACAAGGATCAACAACAATATATTGTGACAACATCTCAGCGATTGCACTATCCAAGAATAGTGTGTTTCATCAGAAGAGCAAGCATATTGATACTAGATATCACTTTATTAGATAACTTGTGAGCAATGGAAAATTTCACTTGAAGCCTTGTAAATCTAGTGATCAATTGGCTGATATATTTACTAAGTCATTAGCACAATATGTGTTTGAGTTTCATAGAAGAAACTTGGGTGTTGTAAGCCTAGTTGAGACATAGACCACCAGGCATGTTTAAGTTGTCATGAGTCATGTTTTAGTTTAGCAGTCGTAATTAAGGGGGAGTGTTAAAATAAGACAATTACTCCTGCATGAGGAGTTAGCTAAAAATAGAGCTGAGTGATTGCATGATTGAGTGTTTGAGTGTGGAGTCAAGTGAGTTAAGTGATAGACTACTTTGAGTGTAAGATCGCATATAGTTGCATGTCAAGATATTTTAAGCAGTTAGCTAGTTGGAAAATGTTTAAATACCCTTCACCAAGTTCATTATAATCATCATGTTTTGTGTGATCAATAGAAGAGCAGCAACCCATGTTTTATGTGTGAATTGTTTTTTGTCTCCTCTGCTTTTCCAACAAAGCTTCCTCTCATATGATTTGTTCTTTCTATATAAAATCATTTTGAAGGTGAGAAATTTCTTTTTCTTCTCTTCAAAAACTGTTAGAATTAATTTTGACTAAACATAGTTTGTCATTAGTGGTTTCTAGTACATGGTTTTGTGTCCATGGTATTATCCCAATTGTATTTAGTTGGAATGAAATCTATATATATATATTTGTTTTGAGTGTAATTTGCCAAAGTCCAATGGTTGAGTAGAGTTCCTCCGAGGCCCATAGTTGAACAAAGCTACCTAACAAATTTGATTAGAATTTTGACCACAAACTAATGGAATTCTATTAGGGTAGATTTTTCGGGGAAATTGAGATTTTCATAAAATATTTCTCGGTGTTTCTTATATGTGACATTGTTTTATTTACTTTGTCTTTTATACAGTAAAACACATTGTAGGGAAGCGAAGTATCATATGTCTACTATTGAAAGTCTCTTCTCATATGATTTCATATGATTTGTTCTTTCGATGTACATCCATGGAAGGTTATGAGAAATTTCATTTTCCTCGCCATAAAAACAGTGTGAAGAAGCAACCTGCCATTTGTCTACCACTATTCTAAACTTTCATCTCGTAGGATTTGCTCTTTCGATATACATTCATTGAAGCTCAGGAGAAATTTCCTTTTCCTGTCAGCAAAAACAAGTCTAGTCTTATATATGATTTGTTCTTTCTGTAAATAAATTCCGGTTTCCCTCTTTATAAAGAGAGACATTGAGGAAAGAACCGAAAACAGAAGCCAGAAGCCAGGAAACTTGAGCTTAATTCGATTGTATATTAGGGTTGTCGTAAAGTTAAACGTTGAATTTATGGTTGCGGCTCTGATTACCCAAAAGCTAAACGTTGACTTTGTGGCTGGGCCTCTGATAACCCGAATGTACAATTGAATTCAGGTTAAGGAAACAAACATGTTAAAGATGGCCATATAAAAAGAAGTGGAAAAAATAATTCCTAATCAATTTGATTGGAATAGTTCATGCTGTAAATTAGCTGCGCTGCTCAGAGGCTTTATTCAAAAATTTCAGTAAATCTTGTTGTGAAATCTACAGAAGGCCAAAGATGAGGACTTCATGAAGGCCATCACACCCTCTTGAAGGACGCAGAATGGGAAAAGAGGTCTGAGATAGCCAGAGGTTTTATTAAGGTCAGATATGATTCACCACATGGGAAAGAGATCTCAGATCTCTGACTTCCCTGGGTATCAGGTGCCTTTCTTACATTTTCATTGATTTGAAGAATCTCACGATAGATCTCAGATTTGGTCCCGTCTGTCCAAATCTATCAAATCCATCACCTAAGAAGGAGATATCTGACTTCTTTCGGCACCAGATGCCTTCCCACATATTGCATGTTGTGAAGAATCTCATGACAAAGCTGAGAAACTTTCACCATGTGTCGAAGTCCATGGGATCTAAGCTCCTGCGTCTGACTTATCATAGTCCATGAGATCCATCTCTGTGTCTGACTGGTCATAATCTTTTTGAAGGCGATTCGATGGGTTAGACATTGAATGGCAATGTTTATTAGAGAGCAAAGAGCTTTAGTCTGGCTTAGAATTATGTTTGGAACAGTTTTTTTTATGTATATATAGTTTTGTTCGAGATTGGATTATAAGATTCATACGGACTAAACCTTTCCATCATTCCTGGAGCAGTTTCTAGGCATATTATAGTCCTGCTCAGCATTCGACTACAAGGCCTGTGGGGACGAAACATCCCCAACTAACCATTAAGCAGAAGATTGAAAGGTTGAAATCATGCTCTCAGTATATATAGTCTTACTTGGAATTGGACCACAAGACCCATAAAACCAAACTTTTCAATAATATCGGAAGCATTCTTGAACATTCTTGGAGAGACTAAACCTCCCACTCAACCATTAAACCACATTTGAGACTAAAAAATAATGAAGTAAGTGAGGTTAAACTCTCAACCTCAGGATTTCTCAAATAATACCTGGAACGTCCCTGTAGAGACTAAACCTTCAACTTAAGCATTAGACCACATCTGAGACTAAAAGATAAGCTATGAGACCCACGAGGTAACTAACGGCGCCACCACGCTTATTGGTAAACTAGTGAACGAAATTGCCAATGGGCAGATAGATTCTTTGCTTAGGCAAAGTTCCGCTTGGCGTACAATAACAGTGTGATTGTGGAACCAAGACTTATACGATGGGCCCTGTTAAAACAAATCTGGCTGCTTTTCAGACGTTGACGTTTACAACTTTGAATGGCCATTCACTACGAGTTGGACAATTTATGAAGGTTAGTTATCCAACTTCTGCAGAATTTTAAAATGATGCATAGCTTTCTCTTCCCAGATATTTTTATTTTTCTTTATCAATGAAAACTATTGGTAGTAAAGCTGTTTCCTTTTTCATAGACGGTTTTAGGGATCGCTGATATTGGTCAGATTTGAATCAGTCCCAGAATCCGATACCAATCGCCTGACATGTTTCGGGTGGGCTGTGTACAATGATGCTCTTATTCACGCATTGAAAACGATACCAATCGCCTGACATGTTTCGGGTGGGCTGTGTACGATGATGCTCTTATTCACGCCTTTTTTAAATAATTTTCATGTGAATCTACTTCCCTTTAAGTGAACGGTAGAATGCGAATATGCTTTTTTAATTCAGTAACAAAAATGTCTTTACAATTTTCCCTCACTAACATCAGTTAAACTTGTTATTACGTTACCATCTCTAAACAACAATATCTTACACTTTTTAATCAAGGACAACCATTACAGAAAATCTGCTGAGAGATGATAAATATATTATATATATATATATTTTTGTTTCGTTATTTTAAATCATATTTTTAATTTATAAATAAATTTTTATTCAATTAAATATTTTTCCTAAAAAATTAATTTTGATTCTTATATAACATGCTGACAAGTTTCTCTATATATCATTTATATGAATTTTTTATATTTTATTTATTTTACATCATATATGAAAATAAACTCCTTGCACTAAGAAATCTCTTCAATCTTAAAATTAATATAGATAGAAAGCTTGGTCCGAACAATACCAGAGAGAGAGAGCTGCTTCAAAAATAGTTTCTTAAAAATAAATAATACAAATATATGAAAATAAACTCCTTGCACTAAGAAATCTCTTCAATCTTAAAATTAATATAGATAGAAAGCTTGGTCCGAACAATACCAGAGAGAGAGAGCTGCTTCAAAAATAGTTTCTTAAAAATAAATAATACAAATATCTTCTGCTATTAGTATAAGGGTTTTATATTCTATAAAGAAAGTATTTATCTCTTTCATCCAATTAAGTAGACAACATTGAAATCAGAACCTGCATTGGGCGACCAGGGTGCGAGCGTTCAAACTTGCTTTTCAAACTCCTATGCTCGCTTTGGAATTCCGGAATCTGATGCTGACCCGTCTGTAATTGATAATATAAAACTGTAGTTCAGCACATGCGCTCGGCTTTTTTTTGGCAGGAAATAAAAAGCATTGGTAATTGTCTAAAGCAAAAATCTGTTACATATTCTCATTATCTAACAGATCTGTTCATAATGTAAATATAAACTACAAATATGTTACACAATGCTGTTCTGAAAAACGCTGTTTCGTCAAAAACATCTATCCTGTAAGCATCCAGGAGGCTTATGCAAAATTTTCTATACTGTCTTCCAAAGAAGAGATCCCATGCATACTGTCCCTCAGCTTATGTACATTGCTGATTTCTCCAATATTCGGAAATCGGCCATGCTGGCCATCAATTAAGCCCAAGCACAGGTCTGTGTGATTACCAAATATTTAGGGAATCAACAATCTGCATCCATATCTGTCCGATTACTATTACTCAATATTTAGGGAATCAGCCATCGACGTAAAAATGCCGGGTTTAAAAGAACATTAAAATAAAATAGATAAGGCCTATTATCATCATCTAGAATTCCAATCAACAGAAAAGGTATGAAAATTTTGTATAAATTAAAGTTTACCGGATTTCTGAACATTTCCCTTGTAATAGGCATCATAATATAAATCTATGAAGATTTTTCCTTCTAAAAAATAATTGATCTCCCCGTCTGTAAGTGTGTCTCAACATTGAAAGGGCATCTGTAGAATGGTTTTGTTCTCTATATACAGGCTAGAAACATACCTGTTGGAAAAGTAATTTAATGCGCCCAATCTGGATCATCCAATTAATAAAGACTAGAGGATCGAAAGTAGTCTGTCCATTTACCCAGCCAATTGCAACACGGGAATCCCATGAACGTGCATAGAATCAATGGACAACCATTTGACACAGTAAAGGATAAGGATGCCATACCCTAGAGGGCGATGATTTCAGCCCGGGTATTGGAGCCATATCCACGGTTCTAATCATAGTTCGAAAATTCGGCCGAATCGGCCGCCAAATTCGAAAAATTGGCCATAATATTCGATTCCGTGATTAATCCGGTTAAATTCAATTCGATACACACCGAAATATGTTAGTGTCTGTTTCTTCACCCTGTTACTCTGACAGAACTGGCGTGGATGGAGTCGGAATTATGGAGGAGAGACTCGCGTTATTCCCACCTACTATTGATCGAGTAGAGAATGGGTCAAATGTCCTTGCAATCGAGACTCGCAGTATTGCCACCTACTAGAGTATGCACTGCTATTTTCCCTCGCTCGAGTAGAGAATGTGTCAAATGTCCTTGCAATCGAAAATCAGGAAAAGAATGTGTCAAAAGTCTTTTAATTTAAAATAACGAAAATCTTGAAGTAAGGTTTGGGTGTGGTTTTCTTTTTTTTTTTCTCTATATAGATTTATTAGAATGTGTAGTTTATAACCAAGTTCGAAATCGGATTCCATAGGATATAATAAAATTTCGAGTGGGAAAATTTCAATTTGAAAAAAATTCGAAGTTATATATCTTAAATATTTAATATATATATCTTTTTCTTGTAAGAACAATGGCCATATCATTTTTTCATTCATTTTGAAATGAAATTTAAATAATTTTAATCATATAAACAATTTTTAAAATTAGAGTTTATTTATCAAAATTATAACCCCATTTATCTTAGCTTAAGATCTCTCTTTTCTTTTCAAATTCAACTTCCTTTCTTAATTTCAAATCTTATTTTAAAATATTTATGATTAATATTTTTTAATTAATATTCTAACTTAAAACTATTTTCTTTAATTTCAAATTTTATCTAAAATCTTTTATAATTAATAATATTTAAAATTAAGCCAAAATATTAGTTATAAGATTCATTCTAAAATATTCTATATTATATTTAAAAATCGAATTTAATTATTAAATTTACCCTTCAAAATTTTGTTTTTTTTATTATTATCTCAGCTTTTTAAACTCTTTAAAACAATACTCAAATTAAAAATAACAATTTTTCTCCACTCAAAATTTATTTCCATTTCCTACCTACAATCCAGTGACCTTTCCATTTCCTATGTGCCATAAAGAAGCGATCTATTTTATGCTTAAGGATTACTACTTTACTATTCTAAAAAAAGCAAATTAACAAATCCCTGCAATGAACTATAAACTATACATAGCATCACTGAACTTACTATTATCTAAGACACAAATTAACAAATCCCTACCATAAACTATAATAAATTACAAATGGTGAATTTTCTGTCATCCAAACCAAGCTACTATCGAATTTCCATCAAATTATTCGATGTTTGAATTGAAATGCGGAATTTCCGTATTTATTTCTCCACTAAGGGCATATTTGGTAGCTATGGTTTATATGGATTTAGTAGAATGTGCAGTCAATAGAATCAACAATATAAATAACTATTTAAAAGTGTGCTTTCGAGGGGTTCATCTCAGGTTTAGTTTTGTATCTGCCGTGAGTTTCGTTTCGACATTTTATTAATTTGGTTTTGACTAAAATTTATACTACTTATTCGTAGTTTAATATTGGGAGTTCATTTTTCTTAATTTTTATTATTATCGAAATTTATTTATTTGTAAGGTGATTGGTTAAGGTCTGATCATGGATTGTTTAGTGACTTTCATTTTTAATAGTTACTATTTTTTTGCCTTTTGTTTTATTTCTTTCTTTTTAACTTTTTTATTTTTGCATTTTTTTATTATTTCTATAAATTATAGTTTTTTCTCCATATTTTCAATTTACCACAAATTTTAAAGAGAAAAATAATTTTAAAAGTTTTTTCAATAAATATTTTTGAGTTTGATTACTTTTAGTTGACTTCTATTTTTTTTTCTTTTTCTATGGTTTTGGGGAAAAAAAAACCAATAATTTTTTTTGGTTTCTTACTTTTTTTAATTCGGAATATTCAACAACACAGATATATATATATATATATATATGATGGTGGTTAACGTCCTCTGAGACCAAACTTTGGTCTGTCGGACCTAAAGAAACAAATTATTTAGTTTGATTTAAAATTTTATTCCTATACTCAAAAAGCTTGGAGAGAAGCCTCCCGAGCTCACTATAATTTTAACATTGTAAAAGGCTAGGAAGGTTAGTATTGTGACAAAGATTATGAAACTGAAATCTAATGTGGTTGTACACGGGGCACTCTAAGAGGAAGTGGTTTTCATCCTCGATGTTCCTATTCTCACGTAGATGGCAGATCCTTTCCATCCATGGTGTTTTAGGAACTGCCCAATAGCCTGTTTCACTATGAAGCTCATGAGAATTCGTTCTAATCTTTGTTATATTAATTTTCTTCTTTGAGCTAGTTAAAATAAAGAGACACTTTTGATCTTCTAGGGTGGGGTTGATGACCTTCTTATAATAACTTAATTTTCTTTTAGCCGCTAAATCTTTCTCACACCACATTTTTTTCATTGAACTTAGAAGTAACAATATCTTTAATGTTATTAATGTTTTGCAATGCATCATTCTCGTTGATCTCCCAATAGTTTAACCAAACCCTTCTTTATACCACCCCGTTTGAGCCTTAGGTGGTTTTCGCTGGAATTTAAAGCTAGCTTAGGATATCTATATATATATATATTCTTTTTCTAATTTTTTCTCTATTTTCAATTCCAATTACATTGATCATAATTGTTTTTCTAGTTTACACATAGTTTTTATAAGTGATAACTATTATGATAATTAGTTTTTAGTTTTTAGAGTCTTGTGAACATTTATATCCCAATTTTACTAAGAAATTTTTATTGATGTATAGTTATTAAGTTTAAGATCTAGTGAGCATTTTTTTCCTAATTTTGTTGGCTTTGTTTTATTTAAATATAGTTTTTATAATTTTTGCATCCAAGTATATAAAAAAATTCAAGAAATTGAATTCAAGAATTCAAGAAATTAATCTTCATGAATTCAAAAAGTTTTTTTTTTGTAATTCTTCTAGTGTGTCTGTGATTAATGTGATTAATGTCTATTGTTCTGTCTGTGATTAATGTGATTAATGTCTATTGTTCTGGCAGGTCAAAGGATTTGGAACTCCAGCTAGGATATTATCACAATACCACTTTGAAATTTCATATTCTATTTAAATTCGTTGGAGATTGTTCGAGATTCATTGGAAGGTTAGTGTTCAATTTCTCATCTGTCTCAATTGGTTTGTTAAAGTTGTTTTATCTGCTTCTCACATCAAAGTCTCTGGCAAAAAGTTAATGTGTGAATTTTGTTAAAGTTGTTTAATCTACTGCAACTTTATTCTAGTTTTATTCAAAGTGACTATCAAATTCAAACCATTTAGTACTAAAACAGAAATCATAGAACCATCATTGTTGGTTCAAAACGTGGATTACAACAACAATAAATGTCATATGAATCCTAAAATTGAGTTACAAAAACTTATAATATTTTAAAAAAAAAATTGAAGATGGCTAATGATATATTTTATTTAGACAATTGTTATTACTAATTATTCATAAATATCAATTAACATGTCTTTACAATTTAATTTTAAAATTAATTTAATACTAAATCACAAATTATAGATCATCTCAACTCACTTTTGTTGTGAATCACGAGTAGTGTTAGACCAAAACCTGCAGGTGTTAGTCAACATGAGAGGCAGTTAGTTCATGCCTCCAAACACACGAGGAGCATTGGTTTATCCAATGTCCAACAGTTTTTTCTCTACAAAAGAAAGAGACGTAGTTTGAGTGATAACAATAAAGTTTTGTTTCATATTCCCATGTCTCCACTCCCTACAAACACAATTGCATTCAACTATATATCAATCATGTTCAATTCCCATGAAATTTGTAGGAGACAATTGGTTGTGCAATTGGTCTCATTGTGTTCAAACAAAGTTTCTCCATATAAATTTGAACCAAACAGTGCCAAAAAAATAATGTTATAAATCTTCATTACAACCAATGAGGTACGTGCTCACCAAAAAGAAACATTTTACCACAACATTTTCACTTTCATTTCTATTTGTTTTTAAAAGCTTTTATGAGGCACTAGCTACAGTTATTATACATGATTCAATTTTGCTTCTGACTGTATATTAGTTTGTCTTTGACCAAAAGAAATTATGTTGCTTCTCCATAGTTTAATATTCATAATTCAATTTTTGTTATTTTTTTTACTATTATTTTTTAATTATTTGTAAGGTAATTGTTGAGATTTATTATGAACTCTTAAATAATTCTATTTCTATAGTTATTAAATTTGTTGTTTTAGTTATTCCTTTTTATTTAAATTTTAAATATTTTTTTTGTTTATATTTTCCTATAGTTTTTTGATTTTCATGAATTATATTTTTTTTCCATATTTAATAAGGTGACTTACTCTATATTAAATATTTAAGAAATTTAATAATAAAAATTGTATATATTAATAAAAATAAACACAGATATATATAAATAAAACATATATATTAAAATGTAATTTTTTAATAAAAAACAATAATGTAATAATCATATTTTCTATTTTTAATGAAAGTTTAAGCATTAATCATTTTATTAATTGTTATTTTTGTGTTTATTGTTTTAAATTTAATTAAGTTATACTTAAAACTAAACTTAGCAGAATATTGTTTAATTTTGATTATTATTTTAAATTAATTGAGCTATATTTAATGTTAAATTGGTAACATGACTAGTTTGATTTCTGGTTTAATTAATAAGAAAGTTAGAAAATTATATAATTATGTGTTTTTTTGGACATGTTTATATAATATTATTTACTTGTATATATTTTATTGCTTTAATTTCTTAATAATTATAGGAAAATAATTTAACCATTAAATATTTTGAAGTTTTTTAAAATTAAATTAAGAAAACAACTATGTTTGGTAAGATCTATACTTACAAATTTTTTATGTATTAAATTTTAAGTAATCAATTTTTTTTGGGTACCGAATCGAAATTCGGTAACTATGGTTCCACCTGAAGCAGAAAGAAAGAAAGGTCTCGGTTCATCTCAGTGACAGCCCCACATGCACAGCTATGTAATTTTGATGGGCGCAGCTGACAGCCGGAACTTCGTTGAGGTCAGTCAACGTCAGCAATCCAGTTGATTTCTCCGCTTCGCGCTTCGTATCGATCCGACGGTTTGAACGGAAACAACTTCTCCACCCAAAACAGCCGGTTTCTGGTTTGCTTTCATGTGGATTTGGTTTAAGAAATCGATAATAACGCGCTCTTTATCGTTGGTGTGGGGACCAAACGCTTCAAATTCCACCAAACACAGACTTCAAATGAACAACTTGTTTAGAGGCTTCAATTTCTTTAATATAATACTATAAACTTGTAATCTGATGTGGACTGGGCGGACAATGGTTTTAAATTCTTAAATATATGTATTTAAAGATGAGTGAGGGGCAAAAAATAAATAAGGACGGTTTTGTTATGAGATTAAAGAATTTCAATAAATATTTATGAATTTGAGGATTTATTATCACATAATATTTATTGAAATAGTTGCAAGTTTAATGGTGGGTATTGATAAAGTATTTGATAATAAATCTATCGGCCTTCATTAACTATTTAACGTATAGGCAAGGATAATGTTACTTTTCCCGTTTAAAATCTTTCAATGTCCGGTTTATATATTATTTTAATAAATATGAGATTTTAAAATTTCTCCTTTTTATTTAGATTGTTTTTCCAAAATATTTAAATAAATTAAATTATTAATAAATTGTAATATTTAGTTTTTAAATATAATATAATGTGTAATCTTATAATTCAAATATGTTAGTATTTTAATATTTTAAATATAAATAATATGTTTTTTTTTTTTTTTTTTAATTTTCAAATTTGAGATAAAGAAAGTAAATTTATAACATTTTTAATTAATTTTACTCTACTTATCTTATATCAAAAAATTTCATAATATTAATTTGAATTGTTTAAATTTAGTCAAATCTTAAAATTAAATTATTGTTAAATGTAATTTTTCACCAAATTAATTATACATGGCTCTTGCCACATTGTGTCACTAAAAACCAGAGAGCTAATTATATGTTTTTATATTAATAAAATTTAAAAATTAAATATATTTATTGAATAATATATGAAAGGAAAAAATATATAATAAATTTCCTATTAATTCTATTTTTCAGTTTTTAATAATTATATTTAAATATTAAAATATATGTATTAATTATGTTATGAGACATTTTATTATGTAATCAATTTCCTATTTTTACATTATGTGATGATGATTCATATTTATATATGACCATAGAAACATTCTTCATTGTCTATTCTCCATTGTTATTATATGACTAGAAGCATTTTCCATCATCTATACTTGTTTGTATTTCTTTTAGAATTGGATGTCTTCCCAATACTTTCCAAGGTATTCATTAGTCAAAAATGGGCCTCAAAACAAAAAAATGTACTAATAAAGTTAACTTTATGTATTTCTCTTAGAATTGGATGTCTTCCCACTACTTTCCAAGGTATTCATTAGTCAAAAATGGGCCTCAAAACAAAATATGTACTAATAAAGTTAACTTTATGTATTTCTCTTAGAATTGGATATCTTCCCACTACTTTCCCAGGTATCCATCAAAACAAAAAATGTACTAATAAAGTTAACTTTAAAAAAACCAAAAAGATCCAAGATGATAATGTCATCCCAAAAGGTAAATATTTTTTAAGGAAGAAAGGAAATGGTTTTTTGAATTGTATTTTAGACATATCCCTTTATAGGTGTGCTCAAATGTGAAGCGGAGACACCATGTCTATGCGCTTGACATGTAAGTAAACTTCTAAAATAATAAGCCAAAATGCAATTAAAGAACTAATTTCTTTTCTTTTTCTTTAAAAA
Source organism: Pinus taeda (assembly GCA_000404065.3). Taxonomy (NCBI): domain Eukaryota; kingdom Viridiplantae; phylum Streptophyta; class Pinopsida; order Pinales; family Pinaceae; genus Pinus; species Pinus taeda. The sequence goes on from APFE031268174.1 coordinate 32,355, forward strand.
ATCATAACCCTTATTTTTTTTATTTTCTTAAAAAAACCATTTTAAAACTCACAAACCATTTTAAAACTGACAATTAAAATAAAATTAGTTATTCATTCCAGTATCACATCATGTGACAATCACAGTGTCTTTACTCACCTAAAAACACCTCCAACACCACCATTATTGTTACTTTCTACTTTGTCAATATCCCATATTTTTTCCATTATAAAGTTATTCTCAAGAGAAAGTACATTGATTTTGTTCCTTCCCACACACATTACATACAGTCCCAAGGATCTCAATACTTTGTTTGATTAAACATAAAGTGTTCTCAAGAGAGAGTACATTGATTTTGCTCCTCGTCTATTGTGTTCTTCCCCACACACATTACATACAGTACCAATGATATCAATACTTTGGTTGTTAATGATATCAATACTTTGTTTGATTAAATAGAAAGTTTTAGATATACAGTCCCAATGATATCAATGCTTTGGTTGTTAATGATATCAATACTTTGTTTGGTTAAACAGAAAGTTTCAGATAGACAATTTTCCCTTTATTTTAAAATAATCTGGTCTTTGTCGATACATATCATTGACCTTGTATTCTTACCCTACAACATCTCACATGACGTCCAAGAAATATGAATGTTTTGAATAATTATACACATAATTTTAGGTATATACCACCTTCCGTTATTCTTAAATAATTTAAATAATTTGATATTTATTCGTTAATAATTTAGTATTTATTAATTTGTCGTTAAATATTAAAAAATATATACAATTTTTTTTTATTTTTTTAATTAATATTTCAACTAATCATTGCCATCCTAATATTAGTTTTTTAATAAATATTTAAAATCTTGCTTCATATTTTATTTCATTTTTTCTTCGTTTGGTAATCATTATCATAGCATTTCAATTAAGCTAATCATTATCATAACATTCAATTTGTGTTGGAATGGATAAATTCGTGATTCATAAAACTAATGACTTTCGTTTTTTTTTTTTAAATGGTATTTCGAATTTAAAGTGAAATTTTGATTTGTATTATTTAAATTGATTTTTTTTATTATAGATAAATTACTTCATTTATGTTATTTAAATTGATTTTTTTATTGTATATATGGATTGTGCAGAATTACTTATCAAACTTGTGATTTCCATAAATTCAAAAAACCCACCTAATTTTTTTTTTTTAAATCGCATAAAAACAACTCATTTATAATCTTTCCAACCTACCTAAAATATTAAATGATTAGCAAAATGTTGAAGATCGGAAGGACCCTACTTACCCACTTTATCTTTATGACCTTGTTCGTTCCTGCCCCACAACACCTCACATGGAATCCAAGGGATATCGATGTTTCGATTTATTATACAAAGAGTTTCACGAATACCACTTATCCTTTATTTTAAAATAACTTGTATTTGTCATAACATTATTGATAATAACTGGTTATTTATTGTTATTTGTTATTTTTTTAATCGAATATTTAAATT
>APFE031268174.1:36097-58979 GCA_000404065.3 Pinus taeda
TAAATATTCCATATCAAACACCCATTATCAATATTTAAAAAACATTTAAATTTTTAAAATTATTAATTTAAAATAAACATCTATTTAAAAAAAATGATAATTTTAATGTATAAACTTAATTTAATGTTAATTTAATATTTTAAAGTATGAAAGTGAGTTTGATCTAATGATTCGTAATATTATTATGATCTAGATGGATATTGGTGGCCACCCACCTATTCCACTTGGACCCCCACTATTGTCTCTTTTAGTTTTTCAGTTTCCTTAGTTATAGCACAATTTACTATTTTTGGTTTTTTCAGGTCCTGAACTTCCGGAGTTGTTTTGAGGCCCTAAACGACAATTTTTTTGGGAAAACTAGGAAAACATGGAACTTTGAGTCATGTTTTCATTCGAAAGTTGTAGTCCTTGGATAAATATTTTTAACAAGGTATTGTGCACATGAAACGAAGATCATATGCCAAAGTTACGACGTCGAGAAGTTGATATACCAATTTAACCAACTAAGGCCCATAGTTTTTGCGCTTCATCTTATAGGGTTAAGTTTATGGATGTTTAGGGTTTTCCATTATTTCTCAATAATAAATAGGCATTCGAACCTCATTGTAACACAGTTCATAGGTATGTAGTTGCCACGTCTCTCCTCATAGATAAGTTATCATCGTCCGAACTAGTTTTATTTACTTTATGTTTGTTATTTCTACGACATCTCTATATTTATGGTTATATATGTAATTTGTTGCGTTCAAGTTTAAGTTTAGATCAGTGGTATCAAAGCGATATGCTCTTTCACTGTTTTTCTTTGCATGTCCCCAATGAGGTCGGGATATAAGGAGTTAGGGATCAAACCGATCAAACCTTTGCAAGACCAGCCTCATAAATCCCGACAGCCTCCCATGGCGGAAGAGAAGAAAGATGAGGGGGATCTAGATCCTTTCAAAATCTTGCTTGAAGAAGCCCTCGAGGGACAGAGGAACACGATGATGGACAACTTTTTCCAGGTCCTTTAGTGGCTACCCAAAGGCGATGCATCTCCTTACAGAAGCTACTCTAGAAGCACCACACCCTTTAAGGTACAAGTTAGCTTTGACATCCCCATATTTGAAGGTCATATATATGCGAACGTCGTAGATAAATGGTTAAATCTGTTGGAAGGATATTTTTATTTTCATGATTTTTCTAGTCGGGAAAATATTACTTTTTCACTTCTCAAAGTCGCCCCCCACATCAAGGACTAGTGGGAAACCTACTGTGAGAAGAAGGACGAAAGTACACACTCACTATTTTCAGCCGCCCCCGCTTGTAATTCGTTTCGGGATGCCATCAAGGAGAAGTACTACCTTTTTGGGAGCTATGAGGATAAATACATAAAGTGGACCACGCTGTAGCAAGGAAGGGACCAAGACGTGCCAGAGTTTACCAATGTTTTTCATACCCTTTGTACGAAGTTGGGTATCAAGGATTCTGAGCCACCTTTGTTACTCAAGTACCACGGCTGCATACATAGGTACATTTGGGACAAGATGGAGTTCCTAGACATCTCCTTGCTCGAAACGATGTCCCGATACGTTGTCAAGATTAAGCATAAGTCTAAACAAAAAAGTCGAGACTTTGGATCTGTGAATCCATAGCAAGGGAAAGGCACCCCCAAAATGCAAAGAAAAGGACAAATCCAAGCCGGGGCGACCCAGGACAACCTGTCGAAGCCGCAAGAAAAGAAAAACACTACAAGGACAAAGAAGGACACGAGAAAATGGTGTGAGTTCCATAAGAGCTCCACTCACAACACGAGTGAGTGTCGAGTCAAGTAGTCACTAGCGGCTGAGTTGAAGGCTTCTGAATCAGATGCATGTTCCGACTCTAAGTCAGAACCCGACAAGGGGAATGACAATATCACATCACAAACTTGAATGGGGGTTGTATTAGTGGATAATGGCTTGAAGCAATTCGTTGATCAAGAAATTCCTAAGCGAGCAGCATGAGATGCACAGAATTTGGTCGAATGGAAGAAGTGTGTGGTAAAGGCAAGGCGGATAATCCTTGAGGGAGTTCAAGACCACATTGTCTCGAGTATCCATGGCAAGTAAACACAGTATGCTATGTGGAAAAAATTGACGGAATTGTATCAAAACAACATTGAGCAAAGGAAATTGGCACTGAAGAACAAACTTCGAAAAATCAAAATGGAGAAAGGCAAGACAATTCCAAAAAACTTGACCAAGTTCACTCAGTGTCATGAAGAACTTGGAAGTGTTAGAATCATGGTTTCCAAGGATGATATGGTGATTCTTACTCTTCTAGGACTCCTAAAGAGTTGGCATAGTTATCAGGGCTCTTTTAATGGTCAGGAGAAGCTACCATATTGGGAACAACTGTGGTTGTATTTGATGTAGGAAGAGATGAGGAGGAACACCAGGGATGGCTCTTCATCAAACACTGATGATGAAGAGAACTTTGCCTTACAATTAAGGTGAAGAAGGGGAAAGGGAAAGCTTTCCATTCCAAATTGAATTCTTATCATGGAGGTAAGAAGAAAGACATGATGAAAGTTAAGTGATTTCATTGTCATGAGCTAAGCCATTTTGCTACAAATTGTCCACTCAAGATGTCTAAGAAGAAGTCCTCATGAGGAGCGGTGGATGAGGATTTTCCCTCTCAATTCGAATTGGACTTTTCCCTCATTGCGTGCATGGTGTCATCAATGATAGGAAGTGTATGGTACTTAGACAGTGGAGCTTCCTTCCACATGACTGGCGACAAAGAGTTATGCAGTGACCTAGAGGGGAAAGATCTCCATATGCATATCAAGATGGGTGACAACGGGAAGTATAGTGTTATTGGATTGGGAACGATTACTTTTCAGAGGAAGCATGGGGCTCCACTCACCTTGAAGGATGTTATGTATGTGCTCGGGCTAAAGAAGAACTTGGTATATGTTTCCATGCTTGAGGATAGAGGCTATGATGTGATCTTCTTGAAAGGAAAGACATTCCTTCGACACATAGCCACGGGTCAAGTAAAGAAGACAGGGATTCGACTGAAGAATCTCTATAAGCTGGAGGTAGAGGAGTGTGCTTCTTTGAGCACTAAAGTAGAAATGGTACAGAGCCAAGACATTGGCGAGTTGTGGCACAAGTAATTGGGCCACTTGCATCATGGGTCTTTGAAGATATTGTACCAGATCCCTATTGTTCTTCCCAAAGGTACGCTTAAGCAAGTTGATACATGCAAGAGGTGTACTTTGGGAAAATCGACCAAGTCTCCCTTTCACGATAGAGACAGTCGAGCAGAGGCTATTCTAGAGCAAGTCCATTCAGATGTGTGTGGACCATTCTCAACAGCATCCACGACCAAACACATGTAATATGTTATATGTGTTGATGAATATTCACATAAATGCTGGATATTTTTCATGCAGAAAAAGGATCAAACTTTCACAAAGTTTTGTGAGTTTAAATCATTGGTGGAGAAATATTCTGGCAAGAAGGTTAAATATCTATGGAGTGATAACAGTGGTGATTATGTCTCAAATGAATTTAATAACTTCTGCGTAACGGAAGTGATTAAACGGGATTTGAAGGCACCCCATAACCCTCAGCAGAATGGGGTGGCCAAGAGGAAGAACAGAAGAATAGTAGAGACAGAAAGGACGTTATTGCATGATCAAGGCCTACCACTACACTTGTGGGTTTAGGCATGCAACACAGTGGTTTATGTTCAGAACCGTAGCCCACATCGGATACTTGAGATGAGACACCAATGGAGGCTTATTTTGGTAAGAGGCCTGATGTTGTTCACTTTAGGATTTTTGGGTCATTGGTATATTTCCATGTGACCAAAAATGCATGAAAGAAGCTTAAGCTGATAGCAAAGTTTGGGATATTTGTGGGGTACACTAGTACACCTCATAACTATCAGGTATACTTGTCGACCAACAGGATGACAATGGTTCACAGGGATTTCATATTCGATGAGGAGAAGGCCATGTGAGTTTCCATTGAGAGGGAGCTTGAGCTACATGCGGATGAGAAGATTTTAGCTCCTAAGCTTGAGGAGCCTCAGATTGATGTGGAGCAGCCACATGTAGAGGATCCGGGAGTGGAGACATCCACTCAGGCAGAGCCTTCCAGAGAGTGAAGAAAGCACACCATAGAGGCTAACAGATTGTTGGATGATGCACAGGAGAATGTGGGAGCACCCACTTCTCAGCGCAGAAAAAGGAGGTCACCTGAGAGGTACACTGGATACATGGATCTTATGGGAAAATATGTTGTGAAAGAGCCATTTTCCTTTAAGAAAGCACTGCAACAACCAGTTTGGGTTGATGCCATGGTGGAGGAGTATGACTCCATAGTTCATAACAGTTGTTGGGATGTGGTCCCGAGGCCAAAGGACAATTCAGTGGTGATCTCTCGTTAGCTTTAAAAAGTAAATCAAGTTGTAGATGGTAGTGTGGAGAAGGATAATGCTAGATTTGTGGCCCTTAGATTTTCACAAGTAAAGGGGATTGACTATGATGAGACCTTTGCTCCTGTTGCAAGGTACTCGTCAATTAGATCTATATTGGCACTATCAACACAGATGGGTTGAAGGATACATCAGATGGATGTGAGGACAACCTTCCTTAATGGAATGATTGAGTAAGAGGTGTACATAGAGCAACCTGAAGGTTTTGAGACCTCTAACTGTGAGACGCATGTGTGTCAGCTCAAGAGAGGGTTGTATGGGTTGAAGCAAGCACCCTCTGCTTGGTACACTAGCATATATAGCTACTTCACCGGGTTGGACTTCACAAAGAGTGAAGCGGATGTGAACCTATACCACATAATGATGGAAGGCAAATTGTTGATCATTGTACTTTATGTTGATCATCTCATACTGACAGGTGATGATCAGCTGATCAAATATTGCAAGGAGGACCTTGCAAGAGAGTTTGAGATGAAGGACTTGGGGCTCATGCATTACTTTCTTGGCATGGAGGTATGGAAGGGTGATGGGGAGCTGTTTATGTCTTAGGGCAAGTATGCCAACGAGATACTTAGGAGATTCGGCATGGAGAGCAACAAACCCATGGAGACTCCTCTAGCAGGTAACTAGAGGGAGGAGGATGCTACCTCAGGGGAAGTAGTGGAAGCTATTGTTTACATGCATCTTGTGGTTTCATTCATGCACTTGGCGAACACACGACCAGATATATGCTATGCAGTTAACCAGCTTAGTCAAGCGATGGTTAGGCCTACCAAGCTATATTAGAAGGTGAGAAAGCATGTGTTGAGATACCTCAGGGGAACTTCTCAGTATGTATTATGGTACAAACGGACATATGGAGTGAAGCTTCAAGGCTTCACTGATGTAGATTGGGCAGGGAGTCCATGTGACTGGAAAAGCACATCATGAGGGATTTTCAGTATTGGGTCAGCGACAATTTCTTGGTATAACAGGAAACAGAGATCAGTTGCACTCAGTTCAACAGAGGAAGAGTACATGGCTATGAGTCAGGCAACATGTGATGCCATTTGGATGAGGAAGATCTTGGTTGGTTTGTTTGGTTAGCAGATGGATCCAAGTGTGATTTACTGTGATAATCAAAGTTGTATCAAACTCTTTGAAAATCTATTTTTTCATGATCGGTCCAAGCACATTGAGATCTGATATCATCATCTCAAAGATTGTGTATTGAGGCCTATTATGTTGTTATAGTACTTTCCCAGGGAGGAGCAAGATGCTGACATTTTGACAAAGGCATTGTCAAGATGTAAATTTGAGTTTCACAGAGACATGATCGGGGTAGAAGATAATCCCTTTCTTGTTGAGAGGGATTGTTAAGAAATGGCAATAATAAATCCCAATTTAATTTGTCCTTGAATTAAACTGAGAATTAAAATCGAATTATATTCTCATAGCAACTTGTAGATAGTTAATTAAGTTTAATTAACTTAATTAGCTTAGGAATTTCGAGTTGGAAGTCTTTTTGAAGTCAGGTATATGTTCTCCCTATGTTTTAGGGGTCCAGTATGAGTTTAAATTGAGTTGGAAATTAGATCACTCAATTTACTAAGTTAAGTTCAATTAAATTAGTTCCAAACTGTTTGAGGAACTAATAAAGAATTAGCAGTCAGTTGGTACACTAGTGCATCCACAAGTGTCACTCTAGTTAACTGAAGATTCCCTCATTGGAAACTCGTGCATGTCGATTCTGAGAAAGACCCAGTTGAGACTAGAGTGCAGGGACAGTGTACTATCAGTTGTATTATTTACTAGAGTGTAAATATCATGCATGCATCAGAGGTTGATCCTATGTTTGGATTGCGTAGTTTTGGAAGCTTGAATTCCCTTTAGATAGATACAAGTTGTTCATCCTAGGAATTATGCAAGAGATTAAGGGCTTGGAGAGTTGCAAAATTGGCTAAGTGTTGGCCTAGAGCTTGCTTGTGAGCTGAGAGAGTTGAGAATACTTGTGTGGAATTGTTCTAGTGAGAACAAGCTTTGTATCTTCACTCATATTTTTTATATATGGAATACATATAGTGAGGTTTTGAGCAATGGATTTCCCCATATACATCTTGTGTTATATGCCATTGATTTATCTTCTTCTTGTTCATATTGTTTTCATCAATCTATTGGCTTTCACTCGTTGAAAGTAGAAGTAGATTCTTATCATGTGCTTTAGTACAATGCATGACCTTGGGAATCTACACGATTTTCTACATTGATAAATGGGGAAAAGATGAGAAAATTTCTTTTGAATCTATTAGACAAGCTATTATTGATGCTCCTTCATTGGCATCTCCTGATTATTCCAAATATTTTGTTTTGTATACTTTTGCCTCTGATCATTCTTACTTAGCATTTTTAACTCAACCGAATCTAGAATAAGTTGAAGCTCATATTGCTTTCTATAGTTCCACATTACAAGGAGCATAATTAAATTATTTAGAAGTGGAAAAACAATCTTTCGCGGTCTTTAAATCAATTAAACATTTTGGACCCTTTCTCTTAAAAGCACACACAAAAGTAATTGTGTCATTCCCAATGGTTAGACAATTACTTATTAAAAAATAATTAGGAGAAAAGAGAGCTAACTGGGTCATAGCCTTACAGGAATATGACCTTGAAATCAAACCAGCTAAGATTGTTAGAGGTCAATGTTTTTGCAGGTTGGTAGCTGGTGCATTTGAGAATACATTTGAAGTTGATTCAAGGAATAACATTGAAGTATCAAAGGTATGTATTAATGATGTTGAATCCCATATGCTGATTTGATTTTCTATTTACAGAACGGCTATGCACCAGCTGAACTAGATTTCAAAAAGAAAAGAGCATTAAGACTGAAATCCAATCAATATCAACTTGTTAATGATGTTTTGTTCACAAAAAATAATAATAATAATAATAATAAATAAATAAATAATAATAATAATAATTGATTTTGTCATGCTTAGATATTTAGAAAAGTTTGAAGCTAAAAACATGTTGCGGGAATTACATGATGGAACAGCTAGTGGATATTATAATGGAGATAAACAACTCATAAAATCCACCATGTTGGATATTGTTGGCCAACTTTATTCAAAGATACACATGCATATGTGAGAAAATGTAAAATCTTCCAAACTGCTTCAAGAAGAGAGAAGAAAGTGGCCTTACCTTTACAACCAGTCAATATTGAACAACCCTTCGAACAGTGGAGGTTAGATATCATAGGTGAGATTGTTCCACATTCTTCTAAGCAGCATAGATATATGCTCATTGCTACTAATTATTTTATTAAGTGGGTGGAGGTAGTGCCTTTAAAGGTGGCCAATTCCAAGGTTGTTATTGATTTTATTGATCGGAACATTATTACCAGGTGTGGCCTTCCTAATGCTCTTATGTTTGATAATGATTCGTACTTTTCTGGTAATGTAATTACTGAATTTGCACTAAAAAGGAATTTCAAAATTAAATATTATGCAAATTATTATCCCCAAGGGAATAGCTTAGTAGAATCCACTAACAAAAACCTTGTGAGAATTATAAAACGAACTATAGATGAAAATCTAAAGAATTGGCATGAAGCTTTAACTTTTACTCTTATGGCCAGATAGAATAACTCATAAAGCTTCCTTAGGGACCTCACCTTATTATCTAGTTTATAGAAAAGAAGTTGTGTTGCCTCCTACTGTAGCTTTGCCTTCATTATCCCTAATTGAAGAACAACCATGCTATTCCCTGCAATTAAGATTGTCTCAAGTATTGAAATTAGAAGAAGGGAGAGATAAGGCAAAGCAGATTCATGCCAAACATCAAAACATTATTAAGTCTTGATGCAAGTTCAGTTAGGAACAAAACTTTTGAAGTTGGATATTTGGTTTTGAAATGGGACAAAGCCCATGAGGCGAAAGGTAAACATAGAAAGTTCAAGAGACTTTGGCTTGGACCATTTCAGATTGTGGGAAAAGTTGGCCCATCTACTTTTATTCTTCAAGAACTACAAGGTAGGAAAGAAACCCTCCCCGTAAATGGGTTAATCTTATATATATATTTCTTGAGATATCATGCTTTGTTGAATATGTAAATAATCATATGTAATTATTGGTGTGTCTTTAGTTTAGGTTTTTTGAATGTTACTATCTTGACTTCGTACTTGGGCTTTTATATCTATATTCTCTAATCGTTTTATGAAATTCATATAAAAGGAAAATTATTAGGAAAAATATTATTGTGATATTGTTCAGAATTTCATAAATATTGTAATCTTTGATTTTGTTTTCATTATTTTGTGAATTATTCATAACCTGAATCTCTAAAAAGATTATTCTGTCTTATGACTAGTCATATTCTAGAACAATCAATGAAATAAGTAAAGACTACGAAAAAGTTTAGCATCTTATGACTCTAACTATCATCCACGGCTCTTAAGGAAAAGACTTACCTCCCCGTCCACTAATCAAATATTTTTAGAGTGTAATTCAAAAATATTAAACTTGAAAGATAAGGGATCTCATTAAGAGTCAGCTTACCATGATCATGGGCAACTAGTGGTATTGACATTGCCAAATCTGGTCACTAAGCCAAGATAGTGGCTTATATCCAAGAGTTGTAAGACAAGAGGTATCATCATGAGCTAGCTTGTTCAATATCATTAATACTTGTGAATGGAATTGTCAAATCTGGTCACCAAGCCGGGACAATGGCTTTCAAGGAAAAGCCAAAACTTAAAAATTCGAACTTAGTGTCTCTAAAATCTATTCTAGTGGATGGGATACTCGTATTTCTTGGTTAAGTGGAAAAACCATGGAGGCTATGGATGTCTGTTGGCAGTAGTGGCACTACTAGTGAAAACGGAGTCTATCTTAATGCAAACTTCAAATAGTCTTTAATTAATCATTACAATCGATATTATCAAATGGTTGTCAGAGATAAATAGAGTCTTTCTTATCAAACAAGTTGTGAAGTTTACATGTAATGACTTTTATTTTATTCATAGAACTTTTTATCAGAAATATGGATTTCAACATTCTAATCTTTTCATTTTATTCCTTTATTTTTTAAAATTTCATTAATATATTTAGACATAATTATTTCACCCAGTGCATCGGCATTTGCTATATCAAGCAACAACTCCCCCCTTTTTTACTTAGTTTCTAATAAATAATGGGGATTCTTTTTATTTTATTTAGTTTTTTAATTAAAAGCATTTTTCTTTTATTCAATAAAAGAAAATGGGGAAATATGTTTATAAGCACACTTGAAAGGTTTCTCATAGAACTTAAGTTATTTCCTTTATTGGAACGAATGTCATCGGAAGTTCATTATCAGAACTAATTTTAAATATGTTACGAAACAGTAAAGCTCCGATGGGCCCAATCTTCAAAGATTACTTTATATTGTAAGTTATGCCATTGGGTCATCTATTATATTCACGGGGGCTTCAATGGGGGATATATATTGACGAAAAAATGACATAATATATTGGGGGATATATAGGGGTAAAGGGTTTTTATATTGGAAAATATAAAAAATGGAGCTCATAGTTAATGAAAACATATAAATGGGTATAAAAAATATTAATAAACAAATGGATACCTACAATATCTAGTGAAAGTAGGGTTTTTTTAATTGGTAAGGTGTATTGAGTTCATATTGGTAGAGGGTTAAATAATGTGAATTTTAGAGGTATTTTCCAATATGTAGTCAAATTAAGGGTATTGTTTAATATGCCATGAATGCACGTGATATGTTAGAGGTTCACTAAGTGAAACCCATGTGGTTATATAAGAACTTTTCATTTCATAAGATTTATTTTATAAAAGTTATGGAACTCTTTTGCTCTGAAGTCTGACCCCTTATGTTATCCTTATTATTTAAACATTTATTTATATCAGGACTTCTGACTTCGTAAGTGGAATTAAATAGAACCGCCAAGATAGTATTCCCCGATTTTACGTTATCGAACCCATTCATATCAGAACCTTTTTAAAATAATGCTCTGAAATTCCATCTCTAAATTTTCAAACTCTCGATAGATTTTCCTTTATGTTTAAGAATTTCACTTTGGAGATTCTATATCGGAACTATACATATCGGAAACGTTATTTTTAAACACTTCCAAACATAAATCTTTTGATAACTATTTATATTTCATAAATAATAAACTTTTACCTATTCTCTAAAGAAATGAGTATTTGCAGCGATCCTTCAATCCATGACTCGATGTCAAGTTAAGGATGAATATGGATGAGAATAGGACTTGACCGACAAACAGGATGAAACCCATCTATTGAAATTCTTAAAAAAAACCTACGAGCTCAAATCTGAGCTAAAAAACTGTTCAAAAGCTTCCAACACACAAAAGAATTGAGATCTATGGTGATACTATTACTTGGTCCTTCTTCCTAGATTCCATTAAAGTAATACCACCCTTATCCTTTATCTTTTTGGGTTCCATGGCTTAAAAATGCCAAAATCAATGTCCAAAAAGAGGAAATATAAGGACTCAAATTAGAAAAGAAGATAGAGATACAAAAAACTAAGAATCAAACTAAAAACGGTCTGAGTACGTCCACCCACTTTGATAAACTGGCCCAACAGAAAGAAAAAAAAAAACCCAAATGATGTAAGATAAATTTCCTCTCAGATATTCAAAATAATGTGCTAAAAAACAATTGCTTGACCCTTGGCAAAACAACCTTCTAATAAAAACTCCCAGTACCCATGTCAATTAGGAAAACCAATAAACCTTTATATTCTATATCTCTACATAATTAAATTGGGTCCCTACTCATGCATGTAGAACTTTGGTGGAGATGGGTTCTATTGAATATGTTGTTTTTGAGGCATGTAGACCGTGTCCATAGGATTGGGCCTAGTCATATCTTGATTTGGAAAATTCAAATCTCTTCATTGGAGAAATTTTGAGGTCTAAAATGGACCTCAAAACAAAAATGTACAACCAAACTCAACTTTTCAAGAACCAATAAGATTCAAGATGATCATGTCAACCATGGGGGATGATTCACCATTTTTGAAGTAAAAAGGCAAAAATATTAAAAATATTAAAAACACTATTTTTCAACTTATATCCCTATGATCTTACTCACATTTCAAGCGAGAGAAATCGTTGGATGCATAATTTAATTCTTCATCTAAGGAGTACCCATGGTGTGTACTTTCGAAGGACCTTGCTACACGAAAAATGAAAAATACATTAAAAAATGTAATTGCAACCACATTTTTCATGCATTTTTTCAATTTTCGTGTAGTAGGGTCCATTGAAAGTTTTCAACATGGGTACTCCTTGGATGAGGAATTAAATTTTTCATCCAACAAGGGCTCCCACTTGAAATTTGAGTAAAATTGTAGGGAGATAAGTTGAAAATATGAGCTGAAAATAGTTTTTTATTTTTTCCCTCTAAAATTTGAAGATGTAATCTAATCTTATTTTATTATTTTCACTATTGTATTATAATATTCCTTAGGAGGCCCATTTCAGACCTCAAATTTTCTCTAATGACAAGATCTAAATATATTCTCCTACCTGGTATATTAGGATTCGCATTCTATTTCATAGGCTAAGCGATCGAGTCCTACGGTTGCCTCAGCTGGAGCTTCTGAAATTCTTGAATTGAAGCTTGTTGCTAAGGTGGGCATTCTTATGTGAACTTTTATTGTTTTTAGATATTTATGTTTGTGGTTTGATATGTGGTTTTTAAAACTAATACAACCTCTAGAACCAAGCTTGAATCAATCAACTTCAAGTTTGCATTTACACACAGATTATTATTATGTTTGAAGTCATCACCATGATTTACACCCACCTCAACCTAATCAAAGTCGAACACGTTCACATAGAAACCCCCGAAAAACTAAGATATAAAAAAATAGCCTCCTATCCAAATGAGATTACAATAGGTCTCTAAAAAGATGAGGATCTTGCAATTAAGTTGTGACACCATGTAATAGTGCAAAAACACCCATTAGTCATACTACAAGATCTAAAACATTCTACAAATAAATCAAGAAAATTGAAGGACGAAGAAAATACTTCATTGCTTCAGGAAACGTGTTGTACATCAACCTAATTTATAAGAGTAATGGAAGCTTCTAAATATAGCTAAAAGTTAAAAATTACAACATACTAGATAAATATGTTATGTAATGATGCAGCCAATCTAGATATCTCAGCCCCAACTGGACTCCTTTTGGCCCTCTAGGTTTTCCTTCCTATGTGAAGCCCTTTTTATAGAAGGTTTAAACCCCACAAGTGTCATTTCTCCAAATTTTGCATTCAATGAGCACACCTAGTCCTTCAACCTTTGTCTACAAGCTCAGGACGAAGGTTCTTGGGCCTTGGCACAACTACCCAAACAACCATGTACTAGTGATTGGCAAGCGCTCTACCAAAAAGGTGGTTAACTTAATCCAATCATCCAAGATCTAGATGTACCACACTTCACCTACTCCCAAACATCTCTTCTAAATTAGATATTATATCTAGGGGTTGGGGCTCAAATGTCTTTTCAAACTATTGCATCTAGGGTTCACGACCTGCATGTAACCTTTACTTTTGACCCAGGGTTCTGCACATAAATTCAACATATCCAAGTAACTCTCTTTATGGATTCCACTCCATATATAACTTGTGCTCACTTGATCCACCCGAATGTCCATTCCTCGACATGGATTACTGCGTGAGGTCTTGAATGTGGGACCTACATCGGTTACATAGTTTTAATCTGCCCATCTAAGGATTGTCCCTTCAAATAACTATTAAATTAATCAAATTTTTGGATACCTTGCGACCCAGATGTGGGTCATTCCTTCCCAAAACTCGTACACTCACAAATCCAAGATTTGGCTTGAATCTTATGGGTTTTCTCTTGTTCGGCTCGGATAGCCAAAAATTTTCAAATACAAAGGATTTGGCTACAAAAAAACAAAGATCTTATGGGAACCTTAACTCCAACGACAACCTTCACTTCAGTTTAAAGGAACTTGGTTCATCTGGTGTTATGTGTTTATGCAACACCATCTTGATAGTAGGCCATAAGTGCCCAACTTAGCGAACTTTGAATATGGTCCCAATGAAATTTATTCTCTATGGAACACTCTTGCCCCTACACACTTTAACTTACGTTGATTCATTCGACCTCCCATGGTTTTGAGCCAATGATAGTTTGGTCCTTAACTTTTATATGAATCCAAAGTTGCTCAAGTCAAACCCTGAGACTCAAAGGCCTAGTTCTCACCATGTTCGACTCTATTTTTGACTTGGTAATTTTGACTCCTCGATGGAGGTCTAGCTTCATCACACCACTCTTTGTTCTTAATTCGGGGATGTATACACACACACATATAGATACTCACCCACCTTACATGGCATCAATACACACTCAGATAGAGAATTTAAACATAGGGAATAATTGAACAAACCGAAATTTTCTATTACTCATTAAGATATATAGATAGAGGAATGTTATAGCCCTTGTCTATGACTATGAATTTCTCGTGCTCCTCCTGGAGTTGATCATGCTCTAATCCCGAGAATTTTCTATGTCTAGCCCTAATTGTACACACATACATATACAGCCTCTATTGGCTAAGAAATATCTTAATCGAAAAAACTAAATTGGACATTTGTCTCAACAACATAACAATTTAACCTGACACTTGTTAATTTTACAGAGGCCTACTTGGCCATAATACCAGCTCACCAAAATAGCTTAACAATGCAAATTATTTCTAGAATTAAGATGTATTCACATGAGAAACTCACTAATTCTATTTTATACATCTTACATTTGAAGGGAATTTCTTTCAATTTGGAATTTTCATAACCCCCTTTGGGTCTAGGAAAAAATGAATTGCCTAGGGTTGATGCTCCCACATTAGACTCCCCAAGTTGAATTTTTTCATGACCTCCTGATCATGAGCTTCAAGTTGTTGCAATTTTTCTGGATCCCAAACCTTACGTTGTTTCCCATTAGGTTATTTGCATTGTTGTTTTGTTTTTGTCCTTAGTCTCTAGGACCCCATACCCTATTTTGTTGTTGCCTTCCACTTGCTTTTCTAATTCAGTCTTTGTAGTTGATCGCTTCTTCATTGCACCTTTTTTGGTGCTTGGTCCATCACTATCCATAAATTTTCAATTTCAATGGCGAGTTCATTCTTGTTGGCCAAATTGTTGACTTTATTGATTTATAGAAGAGTCTCCAAAAACTCCATGGCTTCAACTATCATCTTATCGCATACCTCCCATTCTCCCTCATCTAACATATTTGGGTTGCCAATGGAACTTGATGATCTCCCCCATGGTTGTTCCAAACTTCTATATTTTGCATCAGAAATGAACTATTTATAGCAACCCTTCCTTTTAGTGACTATTGGTTCTCCTTCATTGTTTTCCTTAACAATGTATGTAGTTTCACCTTTTGCAGGCTACAAGACTTCCCTTAATATAGTTTTATGCTCCATACTCCTTGGCTGAAAATGAAATAAATTTTCATTTTCATGAGACAAATTTGTCTCATGCCATCGTCTTTCTCTCCTTCTTTTGCAATCTCAGTAGTCATTACATCATGTAATTAATCATCAAAATATTTGCATGTTTTTAACATCTTAGACTCCTCCTAATCCTTCATTACATTCTTTATGTAGTACTCTTCAATCCTGGGATTGTTCAACCAATCTTTTATGAACAACATTGCAGCGGGATCTTGTCCCTTCTCTTCCATTACTTTGTCTTCTTCATCTATATTTTCTTTTGTAACTACTTCGAATGGTTGGCCTTCATCTATAACATGGTTTCTCTTGTTTGTTATCATGGTTTCCCTTGTTAATTGTCTGCAATGCTTTCTTTGGTTGCTCTTAAGGAACAAACTCGATTGTCCATGCTTCAACCTTTGAGATAATCTCTAAGAATTGTCTCTCTTCTATTGAATTGGCTTTCCCTTTATCTCCTTAGAGAAATGATGTCTTCTCCTTTGTATTTTGAGAATTATATCCATCCTTAGGCCCTTTATGAGACAATGTTTCTTCATCTTCTTTCAGAACAAGATGTTGGTTTTTTCCTTCATTTTCCTCCATCTTCACTACAACTTCAAATGATTTTCCATTATGTGCAAGACTATTTAAAACTGGTTGTCATTGATGTCAACCCAAGAAGCGCTAGAAGCCCTGTGTTTTTTGACAAAGATGACATGAAAAATTATGATTTTTGGGGTCAAGATCACCTTCATTGGATGGTCCTCATCATGATAATTCTAATGATATATGGCACATCTCATAGCTACTAACAATTTGACAAATATGCCTTTCGGAAGGTTAAAGCCCCCTTCTTGTGGTCAATAACCCTAACAAGTTAGATGATGTGGCAATTTGTTCCTTGATTGGTTTATTTGCAATTAATTTTGCCAGCTTCAAAGATGGTCAAAAGAAGGCAAGTCTAAATTAATATTGTGACTTCCAAAATTAAATTTGGGCTCCCAAGAAAGTCGACTTCTAAAAGGAGTTAAATTGTTTGGATCCAAAATAAAAAATAAAAAATTCATTTTCAAAATTATATCCCTCAAACTCGACTCCCCTTTTGTTATTCATATTGCATCCTGGAAGTCTCTCTTCTTATTATAAAAAAACTTGACCTCACCTCAAATTGAATATTAAAATCATTCTTGTTTTCTATGAAATTTCTTGACATGAAGTAGTCACACAGAACTTGAGAGAAGGTCAATATTTCTTAGTTTGGTTGGGTATTGCTTTTGATTTGGGTTATGGCTTTTGGCAAGGGATTCACAGGGCTTTCCTGTGCCCATTTGACCCCTTTGAAGATTGATCCTAAGGCTCACTTGAACATTGATCTTGTGATTTGAAGAGAACTGGTGTGGATTTGCTAGGGTTTTTATACAATGGCCTAATACACATTCTCTGAAGTATGCTTATGCATGTGGCCTTGTATAGTTTTTCTTACCTTGCAAAGGAGGTCAAACTTTTAAGGATTTTTTTATTGGGTTTTTATCTTCCAAGGGTTTCGTTGGTTTCTAAGCTAATTGAGGGTTTAAGTGAAAAAATTATGGAATCTAAGGCTCTTCACCTATCTAATATTTCACCCTTCCAAAAGTTATAGCATCGAGACTTGTTTTAGTTGAGAAATTTGACTTAGAAATGTGGTAGGACAGTTATTTAGGAAAAGTATTTGCAATGATCTTGGGGGGGGGGGGGAGTTTGTGGAAATTATACTATTTCGACCCTCCACAAACATTGATCTATGGTGTAAAGTAAGGCTAATGTATTCAAGATCATTTCAATGGAAGAAATTTTCAAGGACACAAATTTGGGGCACAATTTTGGCATATGTCTAAAGTTGTTTAATTTGTTGAAGTACTTTATGCATAAAAGAGCCTTCTCGGCCTTGTTCAAGGGTTAATCTGAAGCAAGTTTAATATCACACTTTTCCCTTGTTCTAGGGTTAATCTCAATATTTTGACAATCAAATTGGTGCTTGTGGAAGAGAATTTCAGTGACCTATTTAGTCCTTGACTTGCGGTAGATTTAATCCTCATCCAAAGATCATTGTGAATACATTCGATATATTTGTAGCTCCATAGTTTAGGTTTGGCTTACCTCAATTTTGAAGAAGTGCACTAGGTTTTGATGGCCTTTTGGAGAGAGAACTAAACAATAGTAGTCTTGAACCTTATGATATCTTACCAGTATACTTGAAGTGTATAAAAGTGCATTTGACAAAGGGTGAAGGGATTTTGAACAATCTTGTGATTAATATGAACTTG
Source organism: Pinus taeda (assembly GCA_000404065.3). Classification (NCBI taxonomy): domain Eukaryota; kingdom Viridiplantae; phylum Streptophyta; class Pinopsida; order Pinales; family Pinaceae; genus Pinus; species Pinus taeda. Next base: position 53,365 of record APFE031268174.1, read on the forward strand.
TTGTGGAATAACTGCACCATTCTCCTAATTATCTGAAGCTTTGATGTTCATCGATCTTAATTACAGTACATAGCCTCATTGGTGGCTCTCATTTTCTTGAGAATCATCATTGTTGTATTCAAATTAGAGATAAGGATTTGATGTATATCTGATTAAGGGTTTGATTATTTTGAAAGGTTTCTCAAGTCACAATATTGTGGTAGCCATACAAGTTGAATAAGGGTTTTAGATCAGCAATTGTTCATCAGGGTCAAACCTCTTGCAAAGAGGATTCATCTCCAACAGTTAAGCTAGAAGCATCAAAATTTGAGATAGTCAGTTTTGTAGTAAAAGAATAGATTTGAAGGAATCATAAGTTCAAGGTACATGTTCCACTAACATGTCTTTTGGTAGCAGTTTTAATAAAGTATGTTTTCATTGTATATCTAAAGTACTTATCAGCAGTAAGGGTTGTATTAAATATTTTGTAAGTGGGTCATTTTCGTGCTACGGGAGCCCACAATATATATTTATATATTATTCTAAGAGTGGTTACATGGTGCAAGGCAGGAGAGTGAGGTCTCCTTCAGGTTATAGCCTGAAAATAATTCAAGATGGTGGAGTGGTGCTAGGGAAAGTTGGAGATTGCAAGGTGTTGAAGCATCCTATCAATTATAGTTGATAAAACTAGGGAATTGGAGAGTCCTTCTAGTTGGAGCTAGTAAAACTAGTGTGTAGGAGCATCCTTTCATGCGTTGTAGCTACTTGATAAATCAGAATGCTTTTCTACAATATTAGAGAGTTTGGGCTTCCCTTTCAGTTGGATTTGAAGCATATGTTTTTTACTCATAAAAATATTAGAAAAGTGTTCATTGGGTTTTCTCCCAGAAGAGATTCCACCTAAAAAATTGTTGTATACTGCTCTTGTGATGTGTTTTATATTATTGTTTTAGTGTTCATGCTTTAAAATTTTATAATTAACTAATATTAAGTGAAATTTTGATTCAACCCCCCTCTCAGTATTTCCAACAAATACCTGCATTCACATATGATTCATTAGTTTTAAAAACATGAGGCCATATAGCCTCTTCTACTACCTTCAATATAAATTCCTATTACTGTGTTTGGTTCTTCTTCTGGTTGCTTTTATGAGATAATGGTGTCTCATCTTCTTTTATGACAGATTTTAAATTTCAGCCTCCTCCAATGCTTTGAAAAAACATTCCTTCATTCCCTGTATTCTCATGACAACTATAGATTAATGTCGTTGTTTTTCATTATTATGACCTGGAACCATACACAAAACATCAATATTAAAACCATAATGATTTTTAACCCCATTTGGTGCCTCTACCACCACATCTTCTATCAACAACTCCTTATGTTGGTTAGGACTCTTCATGTAGTCCATGAGACTCTCAGTTAGTCTCTCCTCGACAGCTTCATCATCGTCTTCTCCAAGGAATGTTCCTTACTCTGGTTCACAATAGTGAGTTTGTGATGGATATCATTTTTAAGATATCTGTATGGAGGATCTGCCTCCAAGTTGTTGTTCATATATTAAAATATCATATGTCATCTTTCCAGATTTGATTATCATAACTTTTGTTATGTTAGTATTATTAGTCATAAAAAATATTGGAGGATTCTTAGTCACTTGCCAAGATCATCATTCCTCGCCAAAACAACAATATCATCATCATAAAGAAGAAGAGTGATGATGATACGAGTAAGAGTGCTACCAATACAACCTATTTTCTCCAAACACTCTTCTAACTTATCAACATATATGTCAAAAAGTAAAAGGGGACAAGGAACACCCTTGACTTTGATATTACTATTAATATCTTTTGACCAACCCTTAGTGTTCCTAAACTTGGCAATAGCATTATCATACAACCTTGCAATAACAATCCTCAACTCAAGAGGAACATGTTAGTTATGTAGCAGCGAACATGTGTTATATTCTCTATGGTGTCTAAGAGGCTAATGAACACACGATATCCAAAACCTAGAAAAGGCTTCATGAGATAAGTCTTGGATATGCCTTAATTAAATTAATTTTCCATAATTAAAATATTTCATAAGTCTAACTTAGGAAAAGTGGTAAATCAAAAGTTAATTAATTAAGGAAGTTCGATTTTTTTTTAGAGGCTTCTATTGATGAAGTCAAATTGATCTTATTCATCAGTTGAGATGTAATCATGGTCATTGAGACTCCAACGAGAGATTATAAGAGCGGGTCAAAGGGCTTGGTGATGGCATCAATTATGAGTTGAGTAGTTCGACTACCAAATTGCAGGTATTCAACAAGGGCGTAGTTAAAGTGAGGGAAAGCATGAGAGTGAGGGACCAATAGAGATTTGATTCTACTGATTCTGGAGGAAGATTTCCTCAATATCTCTAATGTTCGAGAGACAGGAAAGAGGGAGGCCAAATTATCTACAGAGGAGACTAAATACAATAGTACGAATTAGCCAGTCTACCTAGTACGAGCTACCTGAAGAGCTCATTCCAGTTTCCAGTTGCTGGATCTGAGTTTCAGAGGCAGAGCAAGTGGATTTCAGAGGTAGAGGGAGGCTAGACATCTCACCTCTAGGCATTTTCTAGGTCGTACAAATTTATCTACACGTGAAGTGTTCATTTCTAGATTACTGAGCGAGCAACAAGGAAGTGAGAGTTTTCCAGAGAGGGACAGATCAGTTGTAGAGGGAAATAAGGGTGTCTTCCAGACTATTTTACTAGTAGAATATAGTCATATCCTTGCCAGTTTAGTAGGTACATTATTTTACTCTTGAAAAGACAAAAAACTGAAGAATATGTTTCAGGAGTTATATCCATAGTAGTCATTTTCAGACGACGTTTCGAGTCCATACCAGGACCCACGATCAAGGTGTAAACTTTTGTATGGGTCCTAGTATGGACTCGAAACATCAATTGAAAAAGACTACTATGGATAAAACTCTAGAAATATATTCTTTAGACAAATAAACTAACGTTTAGAAGATAAATATCCAGTTAATTTAATGCATTTTCACATGGTATCAAAGGAGAAGATCGAATCATAAAGGCTCTAAGCGAAAGGAAGCAAGATTTTTGAAAATTTGGAGGGAGATCTGAAGCATAAATTCCATATTTGCGCATGGGTAGCTAAGTAGTGGGAATAGCAGGGAGGCATAAATTCTATTTCAAGTCCTCGTTGGAGCAAAAGTTCAATTTTCCTCAATAGTAGTAGCAACAGGCAGTAGGATTAGCAAAGAGGGTTTTTGGTGAGCGGATTAGTTATTTGCAGAGAAAATCTAACACAATGATTTTATAGCAAAGGTTTTGTACTAGCATATCAATGTACGGAAAGGAAGGAAAAGCATAGAGAGAGGGAATTTCTAGAAATTCTTAAAGGGTTTCCAATTTTCTAGTAGCAGGATAGGAGGTCATAATTTCAAGCAGAATAAGGTTATACTAGGCTTGCCAGTCCAGCCAATGTGTGCTTCAGGGTTATCAGTACATGTGCTCATATTGGAGAAGGATATTTGGTGGTAGAGAGAGTTACCTAGGATTGAAGTACCAAGTAGTACAAGTTTCGAGAAGGACCCCAGAAGCTCCTATGAATTTCCCAAGATAAAATATGTAAATTTCCAATGACGAGTGTGAGAAATAGGGAGAAGGTTGAGTTAATTAACTAGAAGGAGAAGGAGATTTCCCAATTTATTTATCCAATTTTTGAGTTTTGCAGAGATGGTCACAGCAAAACTCAAAGATCAGGACATATTGGATGGAACCTCCAACTTTGGCATATGGAATGCCAAGATGCAATTCCTTTTGGACGAGCACAATCTGAAGGAGTTTGTGGCATAAGTTATCATTGAGCCAACAAATCCTATCCAGTACCATGATTACAAGAAGGATATGGCCAAAGCCAAGAGAATGGTCCTCGATGGAGTTTAGGTGTTGAAAAATGTGTAACAAGAAATGTTAAATTTAGAATGTGCTAAAAATAGCTTGTCTAAAAATAGCATGTCTAAAAATAGCAATTTGACTAGTGAGGTCATTGGCCACATTGGGTGAGAGGTGAATCTGCTAAAAATAGAATTTCTGGGTCCCTTCCTATTTTTAGCAGTCCCTAGTCTATCTATAGGAAGTAAAATTAATTTTGGTCTTAACAGCAGTTTAAAATATTAATTAATTAATCTCCATGAATTAATTAATTATGGAAAATTAAACTTGAAGCCTTTGTGAGATCATGCAATTATTTCTCCATTGATTTAGGAATTTATCCCTTGATTAAAGGAGATAAGGTTTAGTTCTATAATGAGAGAATCGGTTGACTTAGTTTAAATTAGTCAAGTCTAGTTAGATTATTTTAACAAGTTGTTAAAATAATAAAATATAGTTTGTTAATGCTTGCACTCATGTGACAACTATTATTTTAGATAAATGAGAATTCACTCATGGATAATTGTTCCTTGCCAGTTCTGTCAGAGACCTAGTTGAGATCAGATGTGGGACAATGTACTATCAGATGCTTGGATATTTCTAGTAAGTATTCCTTGCATGGAGAAGGATCTATTATAGGAGATTGGAGGACTTATGGCTCATTTATTGAGGCCTAGGTAGTCCATGATTTTCATCTTCTGCTTGAAGATCATCAGAGTACAGAGAGAGCAAGATAGCTATTGAGTTTATTCTTTTTGTATTGTGAAGAGGATTTCCACTTGATTGATAATACAGTGTTGGGGTTTTATGATGGTGCTTTCCCCAATGATATATTATGTGTTATGTGTGTTTGATTTCTCCATATTAGTTATATGTGTTCTTATTGATGTTGCTCATGGTTGACTATGCTTCCGCTTAATGTTTTGTAGAAGTAGAACAAGTATTATGCTTTAGGACATTGCATATATCGATTTGTTCTACAGGTGAAATTTCTACATGGTATCTGAGATAGCTGATTTGTAGAAAAATTCTACGAAAATTCTACATGGTATCAGAGCACAGGGGATCAAGGAGAGAACAGTATACTGAGAGGAGATTTCAAAGTTTTGAGTTTTGGGCCGAGAGTTTGCATAGCAGATTTGAAAATTTTTGTACAAAATTTTCAGAAATAAATAGCAGATTTGGATTCCTTGCGGAAAAATACCCAAAATCAAAAAAAAAAAAATCGGCTGAATCGGAGTTTGGATGAGGGAGATATCGCTGATTTAAATCAGCGCCTTTTCTAGAAAATTTCATGATGGCGGGAAAGTGGAAATAGATTGGTGTGCTACCTAAGAACCAGTATGCTCTTGAGGTACAAGATGCATGCAAAGCCTTGAGTAGAAAGGAAAAGGTTAGAGACTTGGTGGTTGAGAGGGAGGGTATATTACCTCTAAACATGCAGAGCCAGAAGAAGTCTCAGATGATTGTGGAGGAGCCACGATTGGTGCAGCAACTTCAGGAGGTTGTGGAGTAGCCACAACAAGGGAAGCTGAATGGAGATCGAGTAGAGACATCTACTCATGCAAAGACCTCTAGTAGGGGGAATCTTCGAGCCAGGTGGGCTGAGGGATCACATGCATCCATACCTCCAGGTAGGAGGTGGGGCGATATAGAGTGATCGTCCCAAGGAGGAGGGGCAGGATCCTTGAGGTACCCAACCT
>APFE031268174.1:59054-74331 GCA_000404065.3 Pinus taeda
GTAAAATTAATTTTGGTCTTAGCAGTAGTTGGAAATATTAATTAATTAATTCAGTTGAGTTAATTAGTTAAGGAAATTCGAATTTGAAGTCTTTGTGAGCATGCACATGAGTTGTCCCACTGATTGGGGGAATAAGTATGAGTTCTGTAATGAGAGAATCAGTTGACTTAGTTCTAACTAGTCAAGTCTAGTTAGATTTTTTTAACAAGTTGTTAAAATAATAAAATATAGTTTGTTAATGCTTGCATGCATGTGACAACTATTATTTTAGATAACTGAGAATTCACTCATGGATAATTGTTGCATGTTAGTTCTGTCAGAGACCCAATTGAGATCAGATGTGAGACAGTGTACTATTAGATGCTTGGATATTTCTAGTAAGTATTCTTTGCATGGAGAAGGATCTATTATAGGAGATTGGAGGACTTGTCGCCTATATATTGATGCCTAGGTAGTCCACGATTTTCATCTTCTGATTGAAGATCTTCAGAGTACAGAGAGAGCAGTATATCTATTGAGCTTATTCTTTTTGTATTGTGAAGAGGATTTCCACTTGATTGATAATACAGTGTTGGGGTTTTATGTTGGTTCTTTCCCTAGTGATATATTCTGTGTTATGTGTGATTGATTTCTCTTAATCAGTTATGCATGTTTCTACTTGATGTTGCTCATGAATTTGATTATGCTTCCACTTAATGTTTTTGTAGAAGTAGAACAAGTATTATGCTTTAGGACATGCATATATTGGTTTGTTCTACAGGTGAAATTTCTACATTGGGATCATATCATCCTACATATTGTAGATAAGTCAACAACAAAAGAAATTTTTGATATCATCATGAAGTTGTACAAGGATCCATCTTAGAATCAGAAAATGATTATCAAGGAGAGGCTGAGAATGGTCAATATGTAGAAGGACGAGAATGTTATGTCCTATCTCACCAGGATTCAAGGTGTTAGAGATAAGCTTGCAGTTGTTGTAGAGAAACCATCGAATAATGAGCTAGTGCGCATTACACTCAATAGGTTTACCAAGAAGTGACTTACATTCATTCAAGTGTCATGATCTTTCCAATTAATCCATTGTCATTCCCAACCTGCAATCACAAAGATACGACCAATTAAAAGCAATATAAAACTATGTGAAATAGAAAATATAAGAACTTTGAAAACATGCACAACTAACTGAAGGTTCGGTTTATTACCAAAAGGATGTGTCATACCAAATGGTTCAAACCAATTTCGAACTTTACCTTGTTGTTTGAAATGTAGACCATACAAACCTTGCATAGTGATTACGAATATGCATACATTTATGCTCCCATTTCTTGCAAACATTAGAAAAGATCAAAACTTGTTGTTTACATAGGGGCTTGCCAGGTAAGATTTCTCTAACCATTCAGCAACTAGATCATGATATTCAAGACAACCAATTTGAAGACCCTAGGACTTACGAGAACATGAATTTCAATTAATGTATTCAAATCCCAATGAGCCTCATTGATATTATGATTAGATTGGTCGGTTAACATATAAATCTCTCGATTCTCTATTGGTTCCCTTTGTACCCAATTACACACAAAGTCAATAATAATAAAGCTTAGGGAATTCAAGGCAATTGTTGACATTATGAATCTAGGAAACCAATCAGGATACTAAGTTGACAAAAGATTAGAAACATATGTCAAATCAAACTCAGTAATAACACAAGGGTTTTGGTTGGTTGAATTATTTAAGCAATTACTCTTATTCCATAAGAGAAAATGCACCATGGAGATTATTAGCTTCATGATATGCACAAAAGAGATAATAAGATGATCAGATTCAGAAGAGTTTAATATGGAAAAATCCTTCAACCCAAAATGTCCTTTATCTCAATCATCAAAATGATAGGTTATGCGGTTGTAAAGCTTCGGGAAAGATGGGATTCCCAATCCTTGGTCTAACCCAAATGATTCACATGAAAAGGAACTAACCAAACAAGAACCTTTCATCTGATAAAACATTACATCTTGGATATGATGAAGATCAACTTGAAAATACCGAGAGTCCTTTAAGATTGAATTCATAACCAGTGGATGAATATTAAGGAAAGAATTATGAGTGAATATTTGGATCCAACTTAGTTCAAAGATATCAATAGGATTGCAAGGACCTGACATAACCATCAGCATGAGATGAAGTGCCTTGAGTTCCTGACAGGTCTCATAAATTTTTGACGTTGGATCATCAAATTTGGGTGGCTTAGAAACATCATCAGATAGACATGCACCATTGTCAACAGATGTATCAATGAAAACATTGTTAATGCCATTGGTTTGATCAAGTTTAAGATTTAATACATCATATTCTTAATGGATAAAAAATTTAAAAACATCAATCCCTTGATTATTCAGGGTTGGAACATCCTCCTCCTGACTTATGAAATATTTAGAATTAAATAGATCATGAATAATAGATTCAAACTTTTCATCCTTTGATTGTAGTATCACACCATCTTGTAACTGATAGCAACCATGATCATTTGGGTAAGATCAAAAAGATTTAGGGGGGCTAATACGATGACAAACTTATCAAACATATCGGGTATAATGAATAGTGTTCTAAAGATGAAGAAAGATTGAAGGACTCAGGAGGAGGAGGAGGAGGAGTTGTACTTAAATAAGATTGAACTTGAAAGAATAATGAGTCAGATTCATTGTCATCAATGTAATGGTCAAAGATAGGAATACCAATATGAAACTCATATTGATCAAGATCTTCCAAATATTCAAGAGCCTCACAACTAACCACTTAATATTTATCATCCAAAGATGTGAGAATTAAAGAAAATTCAGGATCATTCTGAATTAAAAAGAGCATCCCAATTCACAAATGGGGATTGTAAACTGTGAGAGATAGATTTTGGATCAATACCCTGCAAATCCAAGCCCTTGGAAGAAGAGAAGATATCGTACGATGTACTTGGATATTCACCACCATATGTGTTAATGGAAACAAGGATGTCACGATGATGGTTATCCACAGTCTCTACTTGGGTATGAGGTTCAAAGTCACTTGATAGGTTATCAAGATTAACAAATTAGAGATCAGCCGAGAAGGCAAGATTTTCATTTTGAAAGAGGGAGGAAGATAAGACATTTGCTCATGTACATGTGAAATACAACTACCTTGTTCTTGATTACCACTTGAAACAATAGGTTGAACATCATTATAAGTTGAAGTAGTTGAAACCAGTGGATCATGAAGCAAGGAATCATGAAACATAGGTGGTAGAGGTTTCAGAGTATCCCCGAAGACAATCAAGTTTTTATTTTGATCAAATTCAGGATTAGATTTATGTGCATTAATATGATACTAAAAACCCAAGGGATCAACTTTCACTTTGGGCTCCATGAAATTACTAAACCATTCCAATTTTTCCTCTGTAGGATCTAAAGCATAAGAATTGGATGGAGGTTGAATGGAAATATCAACAGTTTGGTTCTTAGATATTCCAACTTTAACATCATCACTAGGGGGCACCCAAATTGGTACTCGAAAAGAAGGAGGACAAGGAACAAAAAGAATAATAAGTTCCTCCTCAAAAGATTGAGGTATCTCATGGTTAGCAAAAGTTTGGGGGAGAGAATCATATAGGGGTTCAGATTCAACAGATCTCAAGGAGAGTAGAATCAAATTCTGAAAGTTTTCCATAATGAAATATGAATGAATAACTCCCTTGGGAAATTCACAAAAAAGGTGAAGAAACCGATTAATAAATTCCTCTGTAGATTCACCCGGTTCCATTATAAGCAAATCAATTTTTTCATATACATATTGATAATCATACCTATCAAAAGCTTCATGAAGCTCCTTAATAAGTTGTTCAATGAATGGATAGAAGAAACAGGTAATGTATGGCACCATTTATTTACTCGACCTTCAAAAGTAAGGGTGAACAACCAGGCCATGACATCGTTACAATGTATTCAATTAGAGAAACAAAAGTTCATAAATTGAAAGAAGTGTTTGAGGGCAGTTAGTTCACTCTCGATATCAAAATTGAATTGAGACAAGTCATGAATGATTTCTACAGGGGTGGTAAAATCAAGCTCCTTGTAAAAACATCCTCAGATTATGATTTGGGAAAGAGCCATTTAAGATAAGATATTCAAAACAGACTCAATGGGCACAGATTATCATATGGCCCTCCTTCTAGTGCCAACATGTTGATGGTGCTAGATACCGCCAACATACGAGAGTCTCCCCTATGTGAAGTCCCAATTATACCTCACATTGTTTCGAGTAGGACCCCCATCCGGAGTATCGGTCGGGCCACCATAACACAAATATTCATCTTGGTTTCAATGGATAACATAAGTTATTATATACATAAACCCGGAATAAGCAAGTAAGATGACATTATGAAGCACCAATTGCATGATGTAAAAGGAAACCTTCACGAGGGGAGACAAAAAGTGAGTCTCTAAGAAGAAAGTAATAGTTCTATCCTAGAAGAGGCACACAAGCATGGAAATATTCATTAGTGAAATATTTCACACAATGATATTAAAGCGAATACAACACACATTCAACAAGATGAGTACTAAAGCCACTGAAACAGTTCAATTTCTCCAGTACATATGAACACAACATATGCCATAAACATCTCAAGAATAGTCCTAAAACATTTTTGATACATTAATGAACATGTGTTTGCTCATAGAGCTTCAATTATAAGGTGAAGATCCAATTACATTAATTGCAATGGCGAACACTAGTTCTAATAGTGGAACATTAAGTCACTCCTTGCTTCTTCAAAGAATAGCTTTCTCTCCTATGCCAAGTAGGGAAGCTAAGGCTATATCTCCAAAGCTTAAGCCTCCCAAAATCCCTTTGCTTGAGTTATGAGGTTGCTTTTATAATAAGGGGAATGACTTTTAATATCCCCATGACTCTTGAATTAGCCTCATGACTCTTGGACTTCTAATGTGTACTTTGGACTTCTAAACATCTCTTGAGCTACCAATGTCTTTTGGACATCTTTATATGACTTTTGAACTCCTCTTAAACACATTTTGTCCATATATGACTAAGTGAATTTCCACATTCCACATATGCCTCTTGGACTTCCACACATTAAATTTTTTCTTTTATAATGATTAGAATACTACATCATGACTTCCACATCATCATATGATGAGACTTGACATGTCACTATCTTTGATGACTGGGACTGATAGTGATTGATGACATGGAATTTCTCTAGTGGTGACCTGGCTACCACTTTGTCTTTTCTCTCTGTTTATCTTATGATCATGATGCTTTCACCCTCCAAAGGGTCTTCAATCTTGGAGTCTTTGATCATCAAATTTCAAGTGTGTTCTTGGTTCTTTTTTCTCTTCCTTTTTTTATCCTCTTTGCTCGATATTCCTCATGTGCGCTTGCCATGATGTCACTAGAATACCTGCTTTTTCAATCACCCATGACGAGCAACTATCAGCCTGAAAATCCATGTTTTATGCATATCTTCTGTTTATACCTTTTTGGTGTTCTCAAATGGGTTAAAGGTGCTTCTAGGTGAATGGGTGCAATTTGAAAGGTTGAAGGGATGAGGAAGGGAAGCTTTGAGGCCTCATCATGTGCTCATGTTCTCAAGTGAATAAGGCAACCAAGGCAGGGTGCATGTCGCAAGTACGAAGGACAAAGGGGAAGGCTTTGGGCTTCCTAAGTGCACTATTCGCTCAAGGGAAAGAAAGCGGGTGCATTCCTTCAGGTCAAAGGAGTGCTCTCAAGGAGGGCACATTCCTTCAGGTTGGAGTTCTCTCGAGGAGGGTGCATTCCTTCAGGTTGAAGGAGTGCTCTCAAGGAGGGTGTATTCCTTTAGGTCGAAGGAGTGTGTTAAAGGATACTAGAGATGGTGCATGAAATAAGTTTCAAGGCTTAAGGGTGAGGCTTCATGCCTTCGAAGTGCACTCATGCATTCAAAAGACCAAAGAGGGCGCATGGTGCAATTATTAAGGATGAAAAGAAAAAATTTGTGCATTCATAGTGTACTAATGTGCTCAAAGGTCTGTAGGGTGCATAGTGCATTGCGGAGGGCTGAAGGATTGAGCTTAAAGTCTTCAGGGTGCACCAGTGCACTCAAGGATTGTGCACTTCTTCGAATAGAAGGAGTGCGCTCACAGAAGACATGACCATTTTTGAGGGAATGGTTTGGAACAAGGAAAGGGATTCATGCTTTGGGAGTGCACCCAACTCTCAAGGAGGGCACAAGGCGCACTTTAGAACAACAAGGGGTCTCCCATCATGGCTTCAAAGTGCGGTCATGTTCTCTTAGCCTTAATGAGCTCTTTTTGCAACCGAAATTTTTCTAAGTTTGGGTTATAAGGAAAGGGGAAAATTGGATGAGTTTAAACATAAAACCATGTGTGACTCATACTAATGCATCGAGAAAAACAAGATTGAAAAATGATAAACGTACATCAAAGCACCACTTTGTACACATTCTCCAAGTACCATGAGTGAAGTGTGAGCGACTGTGACCCAAAAGTGTTACTTTATAATACAAAGATGTTATGACCATGAAATGCACCTAAATATGTTATGATCAATGTGACAACACGTGAGATCATTCAAGGACACTTGAAACTCATAGAATAACATGACGTGACACTTGATGATCAAGGAAACACTAGATACAATGGTGATGGTAGGCTCCAAAATTTGCATGTAGTGAAATTTTGGAGGGTGTTCTAGCAGTGACAACAAGCCACTTGATCCAAATCTTCCTTGCTTGATCGTTGATTCCCTTTGCTCTATTGTCCTTCCTTTGCCTTCCTTTCTCCAATTCTAGAGTGCTCCAAGAATTCTCTAAGTGTATGAGAGTATGAGAGAATAGAGAGAGAGCTCCAAGCTAAGACTAAGAAAAGCTTGTGAATTGATACTCATAAGCATTTTTATTAATGAGGCCTCTATTTTCTTCAATTTCCATTATTTTTCCTTCATTTTCCTCCTCACATGCAACATGTTATATTTCACCTTCCTTTTTCTCTTAATTTCCTTTAATTTTCATAAATAAAATGTTAATTAATGCCTCTTGATTTTTCAAATCCCTTGTCATTTCCTTTGAGAATTTTATTTAGCCATAATAAACCAAATGAACACCCACGAGGATGTTTTTCCCAACATTCATCTTGGAATAAGTGCCCCATGGCCTTGGTCATATTTTTCCTTTATTACTTTATTACATGGATTTTTAAGCCGGGTTTGTTATAGACCCCTCCCCCTTCAGGGAACACCATCCTTGGTGTTCAATGACACCTACAACTAGAAAATTGGTTGAAAAGAAAGCATATTTCCCATGGATCTTTATAACTTAGCTCATTGCAGTATTTACAATGAACAACCTACTAAAAAGTAAGCCAACATGAATAACATAACAACATGACAACCATAGCACTTATTGGAGCTTTATATCACAATCATTGCAGTATTTACATCCATATACATATATACATATACCAAAATTGTTTTTCGTCAACTAAACAACAATGAAGGATACATAGCCTGCATTTAATCATCCATTTTCCATGTAGCTTCATCAGGCCCAAAGTGCTCCAACTGCACTTTAACCTTCTCGATTGCTTAGTTCTAGAGCATGGACATGCTTCTATGAAACATTCACTGAGGTTTCGCCCGGAATTCTCCTTTTGGCTCCACTTGCAATACAGACCAATCAATAACATGATCAACATCCTTTAAATATATGTTAAACAATGAAACATGGGAAACATCATGTACGTTCATTGTCAAAGGCAGTGCAAGTCTGTAGGTCATTGTTCCAATCCTCTCAAGGATCTCGAAAAGCCTGCAATATTGAGGTTCCAGCTTCGCACATGACCCAATGCTTAAAGAGCTCTTCTTGGGCTTGATGCGTAAATCCACAAGTTCCCCAACCTAAAACTCCTTAAACACCTAGTGTTGATCTGCATAACGTTTTTGCCTATCTTGTGTTGCCTTTAGATTCTTCTTGATAACTTTCATTTCCCATTCCATCTCTGCCAACATGTCGGGTCCTATTAACACCCTATTTACCCGATCACTCCAGCTGATGGGAGTATTACAACTCTACCAATAGAGTTCCTCAAACAAACTGATCCTCAATGACTCCTGACACCCATTGTTGTAAGCAAACTCAACCAATGGTAAATACTCTTCCCACTTCCACTACTGGTGCATAACATACATTGTCAACATGTCCTTCAAAACACTGTTGACCCTCTTTATCTTCCCATATTTATGTGGGTGATCAGTTGTGTTAAAGGGAAAATTTGTACCCAAACCTGCAAACAACTCCTTCCAAAACCTGGAAGTGAACTTAACATCTCTGTCTGATACAATTTTCTTCAGAATACCATGCAATATCATTATATCTTTGATGAAGACTTGTGCAACATCACTAGCTAAATACGTGGACTTAACCGGAATGACGTATGCTACCTTTGTCAACCTATCAACCACAACCATAATAGAATCACGTTGTCTAGATGTCCTCGAAAAACCTGTAATGAAATCCATGGAAATGACTTCCCATTTCCACTTTGGAATCAAAATCAGTTGTAGTAGATCACCTGGATACTTACACTCTTCTTTTACCTGTTGGAAATCCAAACATCTAGCCACAAACAATGTCACTTCCTTCTTTAGATTCGACCAATAGTAGAACTTCTTCACCACTATCAATGTCTTTTGATAGAATGACCTGAATATGGCTTAACATGAAATTCTCTCAAGATAAGCTTCTTGAGCTCACTATTTTTCGACACATAGATCTTGTCCCTAAATTTGACCAAACCATCCGTTGTGAGACGATACTCTACATCCTTATCACCTGTATCCTGCTACTGCAACCCCTTCCTAAGCTCCCTATGCATGTCATCCTATTATCCAGCCTGTAAGATTTGATCCTGTAAATATGTCCCATGTGAACTCATAGTTACTATATGATTTACTTGCACTCTTATGCTAAGAGCATCTGCAACCTTGTTTTCCTTTCCCTTAATGTACTTGATCTCATAGTCAAACTCAATGATCATCAACAAACATCTAGCTTGTTTGGCATTCAGATTCATTTAGTCAAACAAGTATCTCAACCCACTGTGATCAATCATCAGTACAAACCTCCTGCTAAGAAGATAATGCCTCCACATCTTAAATGCATGAATGATCGCTACCAACTCAAGGTCATGCGTCACATAATTTTTCTCATTCTCATTCAGTTTCCTTGATTCATAACATGCCACCTAACCCTCCTACATCAAGACTCCACCAAGTTCTCTTTTGTAAGAATGTGTACACACCACAAACTCTTTATCCGGATCTGCAATATTTAGAAATGGAGCATTTTTCAACAACTGTTTCAATTGTTCAAAACTAACGGCACATTCTTCTGTCCATTCAAATTTCTACCCTTTTCATTGCAATGATGTGATAGGATATGCAATCCATGAGAAGTTCCTAATGAACTTCCTATAGTAACATGCTAACCCCATAAATGATCTAACCACATATACATTCCTAGGAGCTACCCATTCCATGATAGCTCTTATCTTTTTTGGATCCACTATTGTGCCTTCATTGGAAAAAACATGTCCCAAGTAATGTACCTTTATCTAAAAGAAATTGTATTTGCTAAGCTTGGCATATAACTGATGCTCTCTTAGCGATCTCAACACTACTAATAAATGTTCGACGTGTTCTTCTCATTCTTATAATATATAAATATATCATCAATGAACATAATAACAAACTTGTCTAGATAAGGACGCAACACACTATTCATCAAGCACATAAAAGTAGTTAAAGCATTAGCCAAAGAAAAAAAAAACTAAAATAAATGCATAATTTCCATACCTGGTCCGGAAATCAGTCTTGTATATGTCCTATTTTTTAATGTGTACTTGATGGTACCCTGATCTCAAGTCAATCTTCGAGAACAGTGTTTCTCCCTTCAACTGGTCAAACAGATCATCGATCCTCGACAATGGATACATGTTCTTGATGGTTACCTTGTTCAACTACTTATAGTCAATACACAAACTAAGGATACCATCCTTCTTCTTTACAAACAACATTGGTGCACCTCAGGGTGATACACTTGGCCTAATGTATCCATTGTCAAAGAATTTCCTTCAGCTACAATTTCAATTCCACTAACTCTGGTGTCCTCATCCTGTATGGTGCTTTCAATGTTGGTTTTGCCCCTGGTACCAACTCAATAGAAAATTCCACTTCCCTGTGAGGTGACAACTCTGAAATATTTGCTGGAAATACATCCCGAAACTGTTGTAAAACCAAGTACCTATTCAATACCTTTGCATCCTCAACATCCTTACCTTCATCACTAGAAATATGCATAGCGAATAACACACACCCTTTCCTATGACTTCGCTTCACCTACATAGTTGTAACCATTCTAATTGATGTAGTCTTCTTCTTACCCTGCAAGATCCTATCTTCTCCATTTTCATCCAAGTGCTCAATAGACTTGTCATAGCAATCCACTTTGGTCCTGTGAAGGTATAGCCAATCCATACCCAAAAGCATACTATATGATCCTAAAGGAAGTACATTCATTTGTGTTGATTTAGGCATAACATTCAACTCAAATGCACAAGCTCTTTCCCAATGATGAACTATTTTCTTTGTACATGTAGCCAATTGCACTAACCAAGATTTTTTGTGTACTTCTTTAATCAAACTACACTTAGCCATCAGTTCAGGATTAACATAACTATAATTAGATCCTAGTTAAATCAAAATAGAAACAAATTGATCACAAAGCTTACTGTCCATATCGATAATAGATGTTTGGTGATCTGCATGCTTGTTATCCAATGTTGCTTAGATACATGGAATGCTATGCCCAACATCCCCAACTGGTTGTGCCTCCTGAGCACTATAGATCTGAACTCTACCACCCTGATTTTGTGAACAATATTTCTTAAGATGTTCCTTACCACATGTCCAACACTGCAACTATCTCCTACCATCGCCTATGTTTTGTTGTTCTCTAGGTTGAGGTCCATTAAACTTCTTGTAAGGTACAACATTCTTTTTCGCACCTACATCCCAAGGTCTTTCTCTTTTCGGCTACCATTTACCTTTAGTCTTATATTTCCCTTTCTAACCTTGCCGAGATTTTTCCTTACACTTTGATTGCTCATAACAATGCTTCAATTTCCCAATGGCTTCTCCAAGTGACCGAGGCTCATCATACTCAATTTGATATTTAAATGCTAATGATAATGCACTAAAAAATATCTGAACTTTGGCTTTCTCATCCTTAAGATATGGTGCATACCTCAACAATTCCAGGGACTTGATCGTATACTCCTCATCCATCATCGATCCCATATTTAGCTCGTATAATTCCTTGGCTTTACTGCCATGGTACCTTTCTAGAAAATATTTCTTCCTAAAAAGTCTCTTGAATTCATTCCAACTCAAATCCTCTATCCTGATGTCTCTGACCCGCTTCACATCTTCCCACCAGATGTCTTATTTCCCTTTGAGGCTAAAGATAGCTATTATGTCCTTCATATTCTATGTGTAATCATGCATATCAAAGAACTTCTTCATCCTAAGTAACCATGCCTCTACATCTTCCAGCTTCTTCAAATCTCCATCAAAGATAGGTGGCTTGGCTTTCTTGAACTCATCTGGAAAATATCCCCTATCATCCCTCCTGTAAGGATGATAATGATGATGAGCATGGCACCTATCAGAACAAGAACTAGATTAGAACATGTGTCCATCACCTCTCATGTCTGGCGCATCCAAGAACCTGCCATCTCTAATCGTATCATCCCTATCCGACCTGTGCACACCATGAGACCTACTACCATATACCCCATTACTCATGTCCTCTCGTCCATGATTGATCCTAAGCGATCCCTGTCTCTACAAATATAACAAACTCTGAAGGATAACTTCATTAACCTCTGATCGTTTCTCTCGTGTCTGAATGATTATGTCATTATTTTCTTTTCAACTTCTTATTTTAGCCTTCAAACTTCTCAATGTGTTTGTTATGTTAGGAGAATACCCATCACCATGTTGCTCATCTGATCTATAAGGAAAATCTTGTGAACTGTAGTCTAACATCTTGCTAGTCATCTTAGCTCTTCTTCCTGCAAGTGTACCATGTTAGCTAAACCAAAATATAAACATAGTCAACATACCTTAGTATAGTTTAGGAGAGGATATCTTATCTTCTAGATCAACCAGATTAGCATGATACATGATCATTCATTATCCAATTACCATGCATGACAATACCAACCGCATACCATGACCTCGTGCATGACAACTATAGCCATGACAATGCATGCATACATCCACATAGACAACAAACATACACAACAAATGCATATTCAACTGACATGCATTCACAACAAACACATCCCAATAATAACACCTTCAACTTCTACATGACAACACAACTACAACAATGACCATCACCATGCATACACATCAGGCACATATACAACCTACATGCATGCATGACAAACACATTCCGCCCATCCAGTCCAATGGGTGAACCATGTTTAGATACCACTCTGTGGTTCAGATATCACCCAAAGAGAGCATAAACTAGACATCACCCAAAGAGAATGGAATCCGCTCTGATACCACTCTATAACACCCTCCTACATACTTACCAAATATTATTGGTCCACCAGGGGAAATATGTGATGAAGAGTTACTATGATATGATTTGACCTCCTAGATCACCTTAAGGAAGTGGAACCAACAAACCAACACTTTACAGACCCCCTCAGGTGCTACAGGACCCCTAGGAGCTAACCAACCACTCCAAGTTCCCAACCCCTGAGTTAGCTTAGCTTTTTACTAAACTAGACCCCTAGTCGTTCCCATGACAAGGCCTCCATGCGATTAAAACTCTCCAGTCGCTCCCATAGGCTTGCTTCCTAGCGACTACAACCTTTTCTAGCTACTTTTGTGCCAACGACCGCGGGATTTAAGACACTTTTTTAGGACTAGGACCCAGACCTCTCCCTAAAATTCAATGAAACTATCATAAATGATAAATGACAAGAAGACAAGGTCTATAATGCAAAGCTTGAATAAGGATCTTACCAGACTCATCCTAACCATAACAAGCATTTCGTTAAACACATCATAAGCATGAATGCACAAGTCATAAAAACACATTTGAACATAGGGGCCTCAAACTTATTTAGGATTCTTCAAGGAGGTTGGATTCCCTCTCACAATAGCTACATTATCATCTATTAGGTAATACATTAATTTACATTTCATTTACTAAACAAAACATGATGAGAGCCATAACTCAAGTCTGTCATTAACCATGCTTATAACCAGCATATAACCAAAGAAATATCAATAATAGCACAACCATTAAAGACACATAATAAAAAGGATGAATACTTATGAAATACAAGAGAAAAGAACTCTTATTAACATATTCAAAATCCAACTAAGTCATGGACTTCCACGTACCACCATACCATAGATTGGGTTGAATCAAATCTTTCTTTTAGCCAATCACCCTCGTGCCATATTCCAAGCATGAATGTGGGACTCACAACAAAACCAACCATGCTTCTTGGACTTTACTGCATATCTCGCAAAATCAATTAAGGATTTCTAGACCTGAAGCAAGCACCAACAAAATCAGGCTTTACTGTATATCCGACCAAGGGATTCCTAGGCCCAAACAAGAAACATACACTACCAGTCTTTACCGCAATCCTACCATATATTGGTCCAGGGATCACTAGGACTATACAAGCATGGATGCCTCCAAATCTCTCCATCTAAACCGTGAGGAAGTTTCCTGTCTCCACCCTTAGTATTTACCGCATATCCCACCTTTATCGGTCCAGGGTTACTAGGCCTTTGAGAATTTTCCTTAGACCACCTCACTTAGTTTCGAAACCATCCGATAATCCAACTCAACCAAGAGAACTCCATCATGCAATGGCTATCTGAAAATGGAAAGGCAAGGCTGAAACCATTATCACACCAAGAAAAACCCATGTCATTGACGGAAAGAGAACCAAATACACACATGCATGTACCATGCATGCCAAAAATAGCAAGGAAATCATACATGCAACTCGATACCTGCAAGTAATTGTGTTATAGCCGCTTGATCCAACTCTTCCTTGCTTGAACTTTGCTTCCCTTCGCTTTATTATCCTTCCTTTTCCTTGATTCCTCCAATGTTAGAATGCTTTAAGTGTATGAGAGTAGAAGAGAATAGAGAGAGAAAGCTACAAGCTAAAACTAACAAAAGGTTGTGAATTGATCCTCATAAGCCTTTTTTATTAATGAGGCCTCTATTTTCTTCAATTTCCATTATTTTTCCTTCATTTTCCTTCTCACATTCAACCTGTGACCTTTCACATTCCCTTTTCTCCTAATTTCCTGTATTTTTCATAAATAAAGTGTCAATTAATGCATCTTGCCTTTTCAAAGCCTTTGTCTTTGCATTTCCCAATTTGCTTTAGCCATAATAAACCAAATGAACATCCACTATGATGCTTTTCCCAACATTCAACTTGGAATAAGTTTCCCATGGCCTTGGTCTTATTTTGTCTTTATTAACTTTATTACATGGATTTTTAACCCAAGGTTGTTATAGAGTATTACTTCGATGGCAAAGATTTTAAGGGATTGATTTATCCATAAGTTCCAAAAAACATTCCAAGAGAATCATCACGATCTTATATCTATTTAGTGATTTGAATGGTCATTCAAGCCTTAATGAGATAGGATAAAATGATTTATTAAAGTTCTCTCTCTCTCTCTCTCTCCTCTCTCTCTCTCCTCTCTCTCTCTCTCTCTATATATATATATATATATATATAATGATTCTAAAAGGATATTTATTGTTTGGTCATAAACAAGGATATGGAAAATCACATAATCCATGACATTATTGCCGAGCTCGTGTATACATGACATGTGGTTGGAGTTTGTCCACTTAATTATGCCATCACAAATTATTATATCTTAAGAATTACAAAGCTTGACTAGCTCAGTACAAAACAAATTCTTGATCTAGTCTTCAATTTTTTTTGGATCTACTAGCTAAAACAATGGCCTCATCTAGACATAAAGGATCAGGGTTGAAATCACTACTTAAAATAATAGCTTTGTTAGTTGTAATTCTAACATTAAAGTTTCCTAACAAGAGGATACAACCATCATTCTTCAAATTATGAATTTATTGTCAAAGGTT
>APFE031268174.1:75762-95426 GCA_000404065.3 Pinus taeda
ATAATAATAATTATTATTATTATTATTATTAAAAAATTCTTTATTTTGTATTTTTTTAATGCGTTAACGCATTAAAAAAGAAATATCAATTTAAAGTGAAAATAATATAGTATATCTATCTATTCAAAATAAAGAAGAGAAAGATACATATTTCACATGAAACGCAATATAATGATGATGATGATGGTGGTGGTGGTTAACGTCCACTGAGACCAAATAATGATTTATCGGACCTAAAAAGACAAATTATTTATTTTGATTTAAGATTTTATTCCTATGCTCAAAAAGCTTGGAGAGAAGCCTCTCGAGTTCACTATAATTTTGGCATTGTAAAAGGCTAGGAAGGTCAGTATTGTAACAAAGGTTGTGAAATTGAGATCTAATGTGGTTGTATGCAGGGCACTCTAAGAAGAAACACAATATAATGTATATGGATGAGATATGAGTTCTATTCCTATTAGAAAAAAATTAATAAAATAAAATGTATATATAAATTATATATATAATGAAATTAAATTTAATTAAATATTTTAAATAATAATAATAACACCAACTTATTATTTTTTACATACCAAGTTAAAATAAGAATTATTTTTAACGATTTTATTTATTTATTAAAATG
Source organism: Pinus taeda (assembly GCA_000404065.3). Classification (NCBI taxonomy): domain Eukaryota; kingdom Viridiplantae; phylum Streptophyta; class Pinopsida; order Pinales; family Pinaceae; genus Pinus; species Pinus taeda. The sequence goes on from APFE031268174.1 coordinate 76,385, forward strand.
GACAAATACCCTAACACATTAGAAAAAGAAATACAATATAAAAAAAAATAAGAATATATTGATTTTTGCTTATTTAAATTAATTTTTAATAATATAAATATTATTATAATATATATTCCCTCACATGCAATTACTTATTTTTTAATTTAATAATATAATCAATATTTTAAAATAACTAATTAAATTAATACCTCATTATTAAAATAATTAATAAATTCAATGGTTTATATAACTTGGTATTTTTTTAAATGAGTGTGTAAATTATTTAACACATTAAAAAATATATCAATTTAAAATGAAAAACAATATAAGATATCTATTTATTTAAAAAAAAGGAGAGGAGAAAGATACATATTTCAAATGAAATATAATATAATGCGTTGGATGGGATATGAGTTTTATTCCAATTAGGAAAAAAATAATAGGAATAAAATGCATATATAGTATTATAAAAAAGAGAAAGTATATATATAATAGAATTAGAATTTCCATTCTTATAAAAACTATGATTAATTTTCAAGAATAAGTTATCATTTTATTATTATTATTAAAAATTAATTAATTAATATTTTTATAAAATTAAAATAATTAAAAATATAAAGTATAACATTAAATTTATTTAAATATAAACAATTTATTAAAAACTATCCCTATTTATTTAATGGGCACTCATCAATATATCTTTGAATATAATAATTTATGTAACTGGTAAGATATATACATTTTATTAATTAATATATTATACATTAATATATGGTATTAGTATAGATTCATTTTAGTTTTAGATGTATCAAGAGTCTAGAGATCAAATCTTTTTTCACTCTAAAAGAGGCTTGCATATCAAGATATTTGATCGCTTTGGGGGCTTGGTAGATATGGAGCTAAGATGGATCTATGTTGGTTTAATTCCCCCCTCCCCCCCCTCTTTAAATAGGCTATATCCCACATGAATACCATAGCTCAACCATTGGGGGATTAAGGAGGAGATCATCATTGGAAGCAAAGATAGTGTCAAAGATACTATTACCTCCAATTTTAAGGACAAGTTGTGGGATGATAAGGAGTTGGAGGCTAAAAGGAAGCTAAGATACTATAAGGAGGTGATCAACCCCACCCTTGATAACTAGAATTATATCTCTGTGTTGACCAACACTAAGAAAATCGCTAGGATAAGAACTAACTCTCATGAGCTTAGAAGTGAAACCATGCGGTGGAATACGATGATAGAATGGTGGTGATCTACTCCCAAGGCTCCCTGGGATAATAGAATCTATCAGATTTGAGATACTAAGAAGGTGGAAGATGGAAAACACTTCCTTAGGATGATAGAATCTATTAGATTTGCGATACTAAGAAGGTGGAAGATGAAAAACACTTCCTTTTAGAGTGCCCGACTCTTACTCTTTGTGTTGACCAGCACTAAGAAAATCGCTAGGATAAGAACTAACTCTCATGAGCTTAGAAGTGAAACCATGCGGTGGAATAGGATGATAGAATGGTGGTGGTCTACTCCCAAGACTCCTAAACACTTCCTTTTAGAGTGCCCGACTCTTACTCTTTGTGTTGACCAGCACTAAGAAAATCGCTAGGATAAGAACTAACTCTCATGAGCTTAGAAGTGAAACCGTGCGGTGGAATAGGATGATAGAATGGTGGTGGTCTACTCCCAAGACTCCTTGGGATGATAGAATCTATCAGATTTGTGATACTAAGAAGGTGGAAGATGAAAAACGCTTCCTTGGGATGATAGCATCTGTCAAATTTGTGATACTAAGAAGGTGGAAGATGAAAAACACTTCCTTTTAGAGTGCCTGACTCTTACTCACATCTACTCTCAATTCACTAACATCTGCCACACTTCCAATCTTCTTGACTTATTAAGCCAACCCAACTATAGCGATCTTGGAGCGCTTCTTTCTCTTTTTTTTTGCTCATAGAAACAAGATTTTGAAGAATGACAATTAGATTCTTTTTCTTTTCTTGAGGTCCTATATACCGCATTGGTCTTAGTGGATGTTAATCATCATAATCATTAATTTTTTTTATTTAATTTTTTTATTTATTTTTATGCATTTTGATTTTAGTCAAAAGTTTGAATCTTTACATTACAACATTCTACCATTTTGGGCTAGGTTAAGCGCACGTCCTCGGTTAATATAATAACGTCATGTATTGGCCCATGGTATGTAACAAAGCAATATTTTACAAATAATAATATCCATTGTAAATGGGGGTAATATATAGTTAATAATCTTGTTATATTGTATATTTTATGTAAGTATTAATTTAATTTAAAAACAAAATAAAATATTTATAATTTTTTTTTTTTAAATGAATTGTGGTTTTTGGGTATATAGTATTGATAATTCATGGTATTGGCACATGGTATTGTAAGATAGTTTATTTAGAAGATAATAATATCCATGGTAAAATGGGAGTGAATATTCATAATTAAGAATCTTTCACAATGCAAATCCTTCCAGTAAATCACATTTCAATTATTTTTGTCTACGCGTTTAGAACCAATGAATGTGGTTCATCATTAGGTCTAGGATGAATGTACTAGGATGAATGGACTGATCATGCAATTATATATTGTAGAGATGCAGAATGGCTAGAGAGATGAACTTTGAAGGAAGTAATAAATTAATTAAAACGAACCACTAAGTGTGGTTCATCATCAGGACTAGGATGAATGTATTGACCATGCAATTATATATTGTAGAGATGCAAAACGGCTAGAGAGATGAACTTTGAATGAAGTAATAAATTCATAAAACAAGCCACTAAGTGTGGCTCATCATCAAGACTAAGATGAATGTATTGACCATGCAGTGATATATTGTAGAGATACAAAACCGTTAGAGAGATGAACTCTGAAGGAAGTAATAAATTAATTAAAACGAACCACTGAGTGTGGTTCATCATCATAACTGGGATGAATGTATTGACCATGCAGTTATATACTATAGAGATGCAAAACAACTAGAGAGATAAACTTTGAAGGAAGTAATAATATAATTAAAAATGATTGATGACCTTTGAAGGGAGTAATAAATTAATTAAAAATGATGGTCATATAATTGTGAAGGCTTTTTATTTCAACTTAAGGTGGATGAGGATTTGTTGATTTTTTTATTTTATTTTTAATTAAGGGTCTCGATTGATTCTCAAGGGAATATGCTCATCATATGCTTAGTCTTAATGCTTATCAACGATTGTAGTGTATTAAAGAGGAGTTTGTTAGCTTGCATTGACTTTTGATAAATTTAAAAAAATTAGATTTGTGCTACAACCAATTTCTAGGGATTTGAGATTATTTCAATTCTAATAAGTTCCTCCATGATAAGTTCCCCATTATTATTTATAATGTTAGAGTTCCGTAATTTCAAGGCTAAAGAAAAAACCACGGAGGCAACATCAAAATCACTTTTGATTTTATGATCTAGCCCTCCTAAACTCAGAGAGGGATCTCTCTATGAGATTTAGCTTTGTTTAATGGGAATTTCAGGCTAGTTATTGGGCTCAAAGTTTGGTTTTTGAATTGGTTTGGTTGGAACAGCAAGGGAAGGCCATTGGGCAATGGAGTCAGAAGAGCTTGGGGTAATCAATTTGCAGAAGCATCAAGCTTAAGTGAAATAGGGCAAGCTGGGCATATTATTGGATCTTTTAGATTTAAATGAAATGAAGTAGAAGAAGGGAAATAGATTCAATTGAAACTAAATAGCAATTAAGAATTCTTTAACTTGATATTAGAGGAAAACATGTATAATTAACAACAGCCAAAATACAGTGCTCGAGTAGCAAATCCTATTTATCACAACTTCTGTTGATTAATTCAGAATAGAGAGTACATAAGCATGATAGACAGAGAAAATAAACAAAGAATAGTAGATGCACTTCACCAATAGAGATGACACATGAATCCTGAAACAACTTGTCTTGTATTACTGCAAAAGGTCACTTGAACTCAGTGAACAGCTTTACAATGAATGGTAGTTTTTCTCATTACAAATCCCAACCCTTTCTTACTTCAAATGATGAAGTATTTATACAAATTCTAAACTAAAATATCTTGATAAAAATCTCAAGATCTTTTTACAAATATCCTAAAAAATTTTACACAAATAGAAATGAAATGTAGGAAATTCAAAACTAATGTATCTACTTGGAACTATATTTATGGATTTCTGTTGACAAAGAAGAGAAATTTGAATTTGATTGCAACTCTTAGTTGATGAGGTGGCTAACTGTTTTTGAACATTTTCCTCCCGAAATCATGCAAATTAGGGTCTTGTTATCCATTTGTATATATCAATCCGAGATAGCTATGTAAAATGTGAGAGAGGTGATTATAGATAAATATGTTCTTGAGATAAACCTCTCTCAGTTTCCCAAAATTCAGCTCCAGATGTTCCCCATATTCTCTGCAAAACGGTGACTAAAATATGACTTTGCATAGTCCGAAAAATAGGCTATAAAGATGTAACTATATCTCTCATTTTATAATAGATGTGTAAAATATGAAGTAGGTTATTTTACTTTGGCATCTTAGGAACAACAACCTCCTCTAGTTTCTCAAGAGTCATCTCTTATTGGCCACAATATGTTCTGCAAAAGTATGACTAAACAGGAAAATTTGGAAAAATATGTCTGCAAAGCTTCACCTGTATATCCCAAACCATAATAGATGTTAGAAAACTAAGAGAGGTTTTTGTACATAAGGATGTTGACAAAAAAAAAAATCTTTCAGTTTCTGAAAATTCGTCCTCATTTGTTCATAAACGATGTTTGAAGTCAATGTGGCATATAGGAAAAAACATAGTTTCAACTGATCATGAGACAGATGAATGACGTGGATGCGAGAAAGCTGCAACTGTTTAACCCCATGTGACAAAATCCCTTTTTGTTATTTTCAACCTTATAATAAAATCAAACTATAGTACTAAGACCTTTATTACAGTTCTATATAATCAAATTTAAATGATGTGATTGATTTAATCTAAACATACTTAATTATCCTCTAATGTTGCACTTCGTCTTGCAAGCATATTTTTTTTTTATTTTTCTTAAGGTTTTGACATTTTTGGAAATAATTTACAATATGGAATATTATTTACAATACAAAATATAATAATCAACAACTATAATCAAGCAATCATATAAAAATTATAGGACCGTAACATATAACATTCATTTTTATATAAGCAAATTTTATTAAGCAAAATGGTCCATTACTTTTAATTATTATTATTAAACACCCACCAATTTCATAGGGATTTGAGATTATTCCAATTCTAATAAGTTCCTCCATAATAAGTTCCTCATTATTATTTATTACATTAATTTATATTTTTTGTTTTTTTTCTTAAGTTAAAGTTGACCATAACCTTTTTTTTTGGGCTGAGGGGCTTATTCTACAGCCCATTATGAGAGGGATGTGTAAGTTTGAGTTATTCTACAACCTAGTATGAGGGTGATGTGTAAGTTGGTTTCCCCTTTAAAATAAAAATAAAAGTTAAAATTTATGTTCTAAATAGAAAAATAATGTAGGCTATAATAATAAAAATGAATATGTTGTAAAGTAATTAGAATTAAAAATATGTCTTAAGATGTTTAAATCTTATAATTTGATTATTGATAAAATATTTTAATACGAATTTATATTGACATATACTTAAAAATATGTTAATAATAAAATATCATTTTAATTTATGTCATAAACGTCTGGATGTACATGTTATGTAAAATATTTTAATGTCAATTCACTATATATTATATATCGTTTTAAAAAAATTATGTATATATCATGCAAAAAAATTAGTTTTGTGGTTAAAATGTTCATTTTGTTCTATATATACTCTATTTAGCATTCAAAAATACAATTTCAACAATGAAAAATAACACATTGTATTTTACACTGTAAAAAGATTGCACATGAAGAAATTTGATCCCTCTCGACTCATATTAGATTTGTACTTAAGATGGATCTATGCAGATAGACATGGTTAATCAGGTAAATATGTGCATTAGTAAGACATTATTTCTGTTGCAATAGTTTCTTGGTTATATTTATGAAGCCTTGAGCTATATCAATCACATTAATATTTTTAATGTGGTTGTACTAGTTTGTACTTAAGATGGATCTATGCAGGTAGACATGGTTAATCAGGTAAATGTGTGATTTTGTAAGACATTCTTCGTGTTGCAATAGGTTTTTTGGTTATATTTATGAAAGCTTTCAGCTATATCAACCACATCAATATTTTTATTATGGTTGTACTAGTTTATAAAACGATCAATGTAAACTTTTAAATTATCTATAAAATAATAATATAAAAATGAACTACTAAATTTAAAATATTATTTATAGGGAGATGATCAGCCCCACCCTTGAGAACCATAATTGTCTTTCTATTTTGATAAGCTCGAAGACTCCCTCGATGATAGAATTTGTCAACTTTGTGATACTAAAAAAGTGGAGGATGAAAATCATTTTCTTTTAGATTGTTTGGCTCTTACTCACTAAGTCACCCAACTATAATGATCTTGGTGTACTTATTTCCCTTCTTTTTGAGCAGAGAAATGAGAAATATGTCACACTTCCAATCTTCTTGACTTGCTAAGTCAGCGCAACTATAGTGATCTTGGTGTGCTTCTTTCCCTTCTTTTTGAGCAGAGATATGAGATTCTAAAGAATTACGATTAGCTTCTCCTTCTTAAGGTTTGATAGACTGCATTGGTCTTAGTGGACGTTAATCATCATCACCATTGAAAAAAGGCTATCAAAATTGAAAAAAAGTCTATCACATTGAATAGGGATGATCTATGGAAGATTAGTAGTTGTTGGATCCCTCTTTTTCCCTGAGTTAGGGCCTCTCCCCTTCTCCTCTCTTTCTTTGTACTTGCCTCCTTTTTTTTAGTTGTTTTTAGTATGTTTTTTCTTTTTTCTTTTTTCTCATTTTAATAATGCTCCTATTTATTATTATTTATTACATTTTTTCCTTTTTTAATAACAAATTATTAATATTATTATTTTAACAAATTTTTTAATTTATATCAAAATTATAATAACTATTATTATAATAAATAATATAAAAACATTTACTTTGATTGTTTTATAAATCATATAAATTTCATTTTTAATTAATTTATCACTTTCTTTAATTTTGCATCTCTATAGTATATTTCATCCTACTTTAGATGATAAAGCACACTTTATTACTTTCTTCAATTTTGCATCTCTATAGTATATTTCATCCTACTTTAGATGATAAACCACACTTAGTGGTTCAAAATGACACGCAATGGTTCAAAAAGAGTGGATAGAAATAATTGAAATGTGATCGATGAATTTTTTTTTTATCTATTAGACTAACCTAAGTACCCACAGGGGATTTGAACCAGTGACCTATCGCAAGGAGTGCGATCACAACACACCCATTCACCGTCAATCCAAAGCCCCGTGGGCATGTGATTGATGAATATTGAGAATCTTGCTATATTGTAAATATTAATTTTTATGTGCTTATTAATTAAATTTTAATATGTTTAGGGAATCATTATTTTAATCTATATGGTAAAATAGACTTTAATTTATTTATATATTATATATTTTAATGTTCTATGCATATTGTGATTTTCTTTTATATACACAATTGTTTGTAATTTTATTAATAAAAACAAAATTAAAATATCAAAAAATGAAAATAAAAAATATTTAGATCTAACTCATTTGCATCTAATATTAAGAATCTTGTTATATTGTAAACATCTTTTTTGTGCTTATTAATTAAATTTAAATATGTTTAAAGAATCATTATTTTAATTTAAATAGAAAAATGAATGCTAATTTATAACTACTATTTATATGTTATATATTTTAATGTGATATGTATTTTATGATTTTCTTTTATCTATATATTTGTTTGTAATTTTATTAATAAAAACAAAATTACAATATATAAAAAATTGAAGCTAAAAAATATTTAGATCTAACATATTTGGCATCTAACATCTAATGCTTACACATCTACTTTAAATTGAGTTGTAAAACTAGTCTTAGTACAATAAAAATTAATCAACACTCCATGCGCACATATATAATAAATTATGTATTTTGAATTTGAATTTTATACTTATAAATAATTTATTTAATAAAAAATAAATAATCAAAATTACATTAACATTCCCAAAAAATTATAAATAATATATAAAATTCATAAATAAATAAATAAATAATAAAATAAAAATCCCTATTTGAATGATTCTCTTTAATTGTGTATGCAAAATACGTACCCTGTTAAAAAAGAATATTATTCAAAATGAGAAACTATATAGTGTATCTTTCGAAAATATATATTTTAAGGGAAACACTATTATATATATATATAATTAAAATAGATTTCTTCACTAAAAAAATTGGAAGGTTGAATTTCATTGTGTATATAATATTTCATAAGAGAGCAATCACTAACAAAATTGTTGTTATAAAGCTAAATAAGAATTCTCTTTTTTAATAAAAAGAGAAAAAATCTATAAAATATATATATATATATATTTTAAATATAAAAATATATATATAAAAAAAAAATTATTTATATTTGAGTTGAAATGAAATATAATTAATTATAATATTAATCATATATATATATTATTAAAGTAAACTTTACTCTCAAAATAGTTATCTTCCAAATTAAGCCTGCCGGCCTCTTCCATATATATTAATAATTAAAGTAAACTTTACTCTCAAAATGGTTATCTTCTAAATTAAGCCTGCCTGCCTCTTCCATAATATGGGAAATCCGTTCATAAAAGAGTTTTATTACGAATGGCAAACGTCTCCTCCACTAAAAGAATGAAAACTCCTATATGACTTTACATTTAAATAAATATCCTCTTTTAATAAGGCATATGCTCATGCCCAGAAGTCAAAGGAACTGTCAAAATCGATGAAGAAAATGTGATTTTTTTAGGATGTATAGTGTGAAATAAACAAGCTGGTTCCTCGTGACTTCCCGGCAATAGCAAAGTTTTTGGCCCGCATGCGCTGTACCTGTATAATGGAGTGGGTCACCTCCTGAGTCCTCAGTCCTGTCTCGTGACTTGAAAGCGCCTTTATAATTATCTTATACGAATCATTTCGTACCAGATACGCTGCTTTCCCTTACCAAATCAACGCAATATGGCTCGGCGCGCATGGGTTGTCACATCAGTGGAGTAAACGTTGGGTTATGTCACATCAGTGGAGTAAACGTTATCATTATCATTATCCGTGAACCTGTCAGAAATGACTTAAATATAGGCGACCCTTCAACCATTAAATGTTTGGTATATGGACGGCCATCTGCAACCCGCTGGAACTTCCAAACGTCTTTGTTTTTTTGGATAACATTTTTCGTTAATTTGTATGGAAATGGGAAAATTTGGAATTTCTTTGTTTTCTAATAATATTTTTGGTTAATTTGGGTCAAAGTAGATAAAACTTTTTTGGTATTTTAAATTTCAGTGATGTACAGAGTGTTCTACACTTTCCACGATATTGAATTCATTATACCGTAGAAAGCACATTTTGCGTGAAATTTATATCTCATAGTTAAACCGATTCCTTAGAAATAAGTGAGGAAAAAGCCGCTGAAGAAACGAAGAAAGCGGGAATGTCGTTGTCTACGATTGTGGAGGCAGTCTCGTCTGACATGTTTGTCAAGGAAAAGATATTTAAAGCAGCCTTCAATTTACCGTGTCAAACCCGAGGAAGGTTAGTGTCACGGCAAATTCATATGACCGCTGTTTCAAAACACTTGCTTAGCAGGTCCCAAGAAAGGAATTTCGTGGCAGTGGGACCTTTCATTTGTCTTCGGGGAAAACATACTTGCTGCCACAGTACACCAGTGGGACCTTGCTACACGTTCAACGTACAAAAATTTAGATATTGACGTCAAAGAACAGTAGACCAAGGTTAATAAAGGACAGAGGATGGATAGGTTTAATTCCGAGACGTTTAGGTGGATGGCAAGAGCTAACGCGCATATTATGGGGCATTAAATGCCCGGGCATTAGTTTTTTAACACTTGCGTGTTTATTTTTTATTTATCTATCACCCTGCACGTGTGTTAAAGAGTTAACAGGGGCGCATGTAACCGGGTATTTAATGCCTTATAGTATGCCCGTTAGCTCTTGCCTTAGGTGGATAGGTTTAATTCCGAGACCTTTAAGTGGACTGTTCAGTCATATTTCAACCACTTCATCATATCGGTTTGTTGAACAAAAATTAGTGAAATCCAATCTACCAACCGTCTAGAGGCTAGGCACCTTTCACGAGTATCTAGCCTATAGATTTATAATGAGACAAAGTTGTATGTGTTGATGGTTAGCGATCAGCATAAACAAGAAACGTACACTACCAGTCTTTACCGCAATTCTACCATACTACTGGGCTCAATAAGGAAAAGGGAGCCACATCCTTTATTGATCCGAGGCTGGAGGGCTTTCCGCAAGCTTAACCTGGCCCAGGAGAACTGAAATGTGCGCAAGCATTTCATTTTATTACTTCCATCCATCGAATCAGGCAGGTGACGAGTGGGGCCTCTGTTCTTAGTAAGTTATTTGTCTTGGATCATAATGCCGAGTGAAAGGATAGTTCCTGCTTACCTTTGAGATCTAATAAGCACAAGCAGCGCCTAGTTTTCCTTTAGCTGCTCCATCGAAAATTAGAATGTCTCTTCCGCTCTTTAATCCATAATTGTAATTCCTCTTCAATCTGCGTTTGCAATCTTTGGACAGGAACCAAATTAATCCTTGTTATATCGCCTTAAGATGTCCTATTATCTCATGTAACCAACGTTTTCGTGCCTGGTATAGAAGTTTCACATTGGATACTATAACACCTCTAGCACTTACAGATTTATGAACTCAAATAGGGGTTGTCCAAAGAATTTATTTGAACTAATGTGTGTGGTTTGGGTGTAATTTATGGAGATGTGTTTGCAAATCCTCTACCCTATCGTGATTCAATTGTTGTGGGTCAATTTTCATATTCAGATTGAAAGCAAATGCTACGATGTAATGTTGGTTGGAGTTTGGATGTCTGGATGCGCTGAGATCTAGATGGGTTGGGCAGAACTCTGGCTAGGCTAGGCTCTGGTGTGTCTCTGCATCACCTATTGGGCTCTAGTGTGTCTCTGCATCACCTATTAGAACTATGGATGGGTTAATTGATTGAGGTCTAGAGTATTGACTAAGGCCCAAACAAAAAACATACACTACCAATCTTTACCGCAATCCTACCATATACCTGTCCAGGGATCACTAGGCCTATACAAGCATGGATGCTTCCAAACATCTCCATCTAAACCGTGAGGAAGTTGGCCATCTCCACCCTCAGTCTTTACCTCATATCCCACCTTTATCAGTCCAGGGGTTACTAGGCCTTTGAAAATTTTCCTGAGACCACCTCACTCAGTTTCAAAACCATCTGACAATCCATTGAAATCTCCTCCTCCAATCCAACTCAATAAGAATTTCATGAAAAGTTCTTGAAAATTAAAAGCTATTGTACCCAAGGATTGTAGCCATTGGACTCCTAGTATAACATCAGCACCATCCATTGGAATGGAAAGCATTGGGCTATTCAATACACATTCTCCCATGGATAGCTTGATATTATGAGACTTTCCAAAGCAATTTATGGTTCCTCCACTTGCAACCATCACTTGACACTTTGGTGTTGGATATAGGAAGCAATTCAATTCCTTTGCTATCTTACAATGGATAAAATTATGAGTACTCCCTGAATCAATCAACACTATTATCTTTTTATTCTTGATATGTACTTCTATCTTGATAGTTTGAGGAGTGGTAATTCCATCCAATGCATTATAAGATATGGTTGGATTCATTTCTTCTTTATCTAGGGTTTGTTCCTAGAGTATATCCTCTTTTTTGACATTTCTTGTTCTTTTTCTTCCTCCTCTTCACAATCTATGTAGAATAATTTATTATCAGCATACTTATGACCTTTAGTGTATTTGCTATCACAACTGTAACAAAACCCTTTTGCTCTTTTTTCTTCTAATTGTTGTGTCAACCTTGTAGGTTGTGGAAGGCTAGGGGAACAACACTTCCATCTTTATAGTTGTGAGTGGTAGGGTTCCTCGTTGCCATAATTTTGCTTTTCATTTTTCTTGCTAACCTGAATGCCTTTTCCAATGAATCAGGTTCCCAAAGGCGAAACTCATGTTGGATATTATACTTTAAAGTCTCTATGAACACATCAATCATATGCTCCTCTGGAATATCTTTTACCCTTATGTTCAATTTTTGGAAGTCCTCAATGTGCTCCATCATTGAACCCTTTTGTTTGAGATTTATCAATTGGCTAAAAAAAGTGTTGCTTTTTGTATCCTCATAATGTGTTATCATTTCTTCCGTAAAAATTGCCCAAGTGACAATTTGTTTACGAGAACAAAGCCATCGATACCATACAAACTGATTTCGTTCCAAATATAAATTTGTAATATGTACGTTTTGTTTGTTTTTCACATTATGGAGATTGAAAAATTGTTCCATCTGTAGTATCCATGTTCCGGGATCCTTGCCATCAAACTTCCTCATATCAATTTTTGGAACATGGTGGATATTCAATCCAATATTAGAGTATATGAAATCATGATTAACATTTCGTTTGTTCTCATCGTGAGTTTCCTTTACTACCATTTCACCATTAGTGACCATTTCTTGTAGCAACTTATTCAAATTTATCTTCAATTCTTCCATCTTATCATCCATGTCATTCATCTTAGCTTCTACACCTTTCTTTAAACCATCCACCTTAGCTTCCATGCCATCCATCTTAACTTGCATTCCATTCATATTAGCTTCCATGCCATTAATTTTGGCTTCATTTACCTTTAGTGAGAGTGAAATTTGTTGTATTTGATCTTGTAATTTTGATATATCATATTGCATTTATTCCTCTTTCTTCACGAGTCATGCTAGAGCTTTCAGGTTTCTTACTAGGTGTTTCCATTTTCTTTCTTCGGTGCATTAATTGATGCTAATAATTCTTCACTATTCCCTTTGAATTCCTTCAAACTAATTTTTCAAACCAATCTTATGCAAAATTCAAAAAAATTACACACCTTTTTTCACTTTGTAAGAGCTCGATATTGAATCTATTGTATCTCTGTAACTGCAGATCTCGAATATCTGAAATATCATTCTGCGGTAGCCCTTTGAGTCATCTTTCTAACCCCCACAAATCTGATCAAGATTGGATTCTCCAAAGAGGAGTTATGCCAAATCTCCCACGGTGACCTAATTATAGAATAGTTCAATAGAGCGAAGTTGTACGATGTGCCACGTGTCACTGTTTCGACATTAGTGCTGAAAACTGATACAAAGAGAACTACAAGCTGTCCTCTTTCTGAAACTTCTTACGAAATTCCAGTCTGATGCTCAAAACAAAATTTATGACAATTTTCCCCAAGTCACTTGTTTGGAATGTAATTCGGGAGTCTGCAAAAACGCAGACTTCCTCAGATCATATATTCACAAATATAGCAAGACAAGCTCTGAAATTCGGACCCGAAGTTCAGAACGATTTCGGTCCAAATGGGTTTTTTTTTAGCTTCTGAAACGTCACAGAAAAAAGTTATAGCGAAAATGCCACGATGACCTGTTTGGAGCAACGAAAACCTAGAATCCAAAGTTCTGATACCAAATTTTAGGAAACCAGCTCACAAAAAGATAGAAAAGATAGATCAATGAACAATTCTTCAGCCTCTTAGAGGGGGAAACCTCTTTTACATTACACAAATGAACAATTCTTGGATGAAACAAATGACTAAACCTCCATTCTATATATAGGAGTCTAAAGGGTCACAATGTAATCAAGCCGACATAACAGTAATAACATAAGGGCACAAAAATAACAATAGTGGGTTTCTATGGTGCATACTAATAACAATATGGGAACAATAGAGGCACAATAATTACAATAAGGGATACAATGACAATAGTAATGGGGGAATCACTAGTATTATAGGGGCCTAACAGTTTTAGCTTGGAGCTCTCTCTCTCTATTCTCTCATACTCTCATACACTTAGAGCATTCTAACATTGAAGGAATCAAGGCAAAGGAAGGATAAGAAAGTGAAGGGAAGCAAATTTCAAGGAAGGAAGTGTTGGATCAAGCAGCTACAACACGGTTACTTGAACGTATCGAGTTGCATGTATGATTTCGTTGTTGTTTTTGGCATGAATGGTACATGCATGTGTGTATTTGGCTCTCTTTCCATCAATGACATGGGTTTTTCTTGGCCTGACAACGGTTTTAGCCTTACCTTTCCATTTTCAGATAGCCATTACATGATGGGGTTCTCTTGGTTGAGTTGGATTGTCAGATGGTTTCGAAACTGAGTGAGGTGGTCTCAGGAAAATTCTCAAAGGCCTAGTACCATGACCTCATGCTCATCTTATCTATAAGGAAAATCTCGTGAATTGTAGTCTAACATCTTGCTAGTTATCTTTGCTCTTCTTCCTGCAAGTGTACCATGTCAGCTAAACCAAAATATAAACATAGTCAACATACCTCAGTATAGTTTAGGAGAGGATATCTTATTTGCAAGGTCAACCAGATTAGAATGATACATGTATAATCATAATCATAACAATATATCAATATCATTTCATTCATTATCCAGTTACCATGCATGACAATACCAACTGCATACCATGAACTCGTGCATGACAACTATAACCATGACAATGCATGCATACATCCACATAGAAAACATACACAAAAAATGCATATTCAACTGACATGCATTCACAACAAACACATCCCAATAATAACACCTTCAACTTCTACATGACAACACAACTACAACAATGACCATCACCATGCATACACATCAAGCACATATACAACCTACATGCATGCATGACAAACACATTCCGCCTATCGAGTCCAAGGGGTTAACCATGTTTAGATATCACTTTATGGTATCAGATATTAGCTAAAGAGAGCATAAAATACACAGAATTCAAAGAGAGCATAAACTAGACATCATCCAAAGAGAACAAAATCCACTCTGATACCACTCTATAACACCCTCCTCCCATACTTACCAAATATTATTGGTCCACCACGGTAAATATGTGACGAAGAGTTATTATGATATGATTCAACCTCCTAAATCACCTTAAGGAAGTGGAACCAACAAACCAACACTTTACATACCTCCCTCAAGTGCTACAGGACCCCTAAGAGCTAACCAACCACTCCAAGTTCTCAACCCCTGAGTTAGCTTAGCTTTTTACTAAATTAGACTCCTAATCTCTCCCATGAGAAGGCCTCCATGCAATTAAAACCCTCCAGTCACTCTCATACGATTTCTTCCTGGTGACTACAGTCTCTTCCAGCTACTTTTATGCCAATGACCGCGGGATTTAAGACACTTATTTAGGGCTAGGACCCAGGCCTCTCCCCAAAATTCAATGAAACTCTCACAAATGATAAATGACAAGAAGACAAGGTCTATAATGCAAAACTTGAATAAGGATCGTACCAGACTCATCCTAACCATAACAAGCATTTCGTTAAACATGTCATAAGCATGAATGTACAAGTCATAAAAACACATTTGAACATAAGGACCTCAAACTTATTTAGGATTCTTCAAGGAGTTTGGATTCCCTCTCACAATAGCTATATTATCATCTATTAGGTCATACATTAATTTACATTTCATTTACTAAACAAAAAATGATGAGAGCCATTGCTCAAGTCTGTCATTAACCATGTTTATAACCAGCATATAACCAAATAAATATCAATGGTAGCATAACCATTAAAGACACATAATAAAAATGATGAATACTCATGAAATACAAGAGGAAAGAGCTCTTATTAACATATGCAAAATCCAACTAAGTCAGGGACTTCCACGTACCACTAGACCATAGATTGTGTTGAATCAAATCTTTCTTTTAGCCAATCACCCTCGTGCCATATTCCAAGTATGAATGTGGATTTCACAACAAAACTGACCATGCTTCTCAGGCTTTACTGCATATCTCGCAGAATCGATTAAGGATTTCTAGACTTGAAGCAAGCACCAGTACAATCGGGCTTTATTGTATATCCAACTAAGGGATTCCTAGGCCTAAACAAGAAACATACACTACCAGCCTTTACCGCAATCCTACCATATACCAGTCCAAGGATCACTAGGCCTATACAAGCATGGATGCCTCCAAATATCTCCACCTAAACCGTGAGGAAATTGGTCGTCTCCACCCTCAGTCTTTACCTCACATCCCACCTTTATTGGTCCATGGGTTACTAGGCCTTTGAGAATTTTCCTGAGACCACCTCACTCAGTTTCAAAGCCATCTGACAATCCATTGAAATCCATTAAAACCTCCTCCTCCAATCCAACTCAATAAGAATTTCATAAAAAGTTCTTGAAAATTAAAAGCTATTGTACTGAAGGATTGTAGCCATTGGACTCCTAGTACAACATCAGCTTCACCCATTGGAATGGAAAGCATTGGGCTATTCAATACATATTCTCCCATGGATAGTTTGATATTATGGCACTTTCCAGAGCAATTTATGGTTCCTCCACTTGAAACCATCACTTGACACTCTGGTGCTGGATATAGGAAGCAATTCAATTCCTTTGCTATCTTACAATGAATAAAATTATGGGTACTTCCCGAATCAATCAAAACTATTACATTTTTTTCTTGATATGTCCTTCTATCTTGACCTGAAGCAAGCACCAATGCAACTGGGCTTTACTGTATATCCGGCCAAGGGATTCCTAGGCCCAAACAAGAAACATACACTACCAGTCTTTACCGCAATCCTACCATATACCGATCCAGGGATCACTAGGGCTATACAAGCATGGATGCCTCCAAATATCTCCATCTAAACCGTGAGGAAGTTGCCTATCTCCACCCTCAGTCTTTACCTCATATCCCACTTTTATCGGTCCAGGGGTTACTAGGCTTCTGAGAATTTTCCTTAGACCACCTCACACAAATTTTCCTTAGACCACCTCACACAATTTCAAAACCATTTGACAAAAGGTTGTGAATTGGTCCTCATAAGCCTTTTTTATTAATGAGGCCTCTATTTTCTTCAATTTCCATTATTTTTCCTTCATTTTCCTTCTCACATGCAACCTTTGACCTTTCACCTTCCCTTTTCTCCTAATTTCCTTTATTTTTCATAAATAAAATGTCAATTAATGCATCTTGCCTTTTCAAAGCCTTTGTCATTGTCTTTCGCAATTTTCTTTAGCCATAATAAACCAAATGAACACCCACTAGGATGCTTTGCCCAACATTCAACTTGGAATAAGTGTCCCATGGCCTTGGTCTTATTTTGTCTTTATTAATTTTATTACATGGATTTTTAACGTGGGGTTGTTACAGATTATTACTTCGATGGCAAAGTATCCATAAGTTTCGAAAAAAATATTCCAAGAACATCATCATGATCTTATATCTATTTGGTGATTTGAATGGTCATTCAAGCCTCAATGAGATAGGATAAAATGATTTATAAAGTTTATATCTATAATATAGGATTCTAAAGGATATTTACTATTTGGTCATAAACAAGGATATGGAAAATCACATAATCCACGACACTATTGTCGAGCTCGTGTATACATGTCATGTGGTTGGAGTTTGTCCACTTAATTATGCAGTCACAAATTATTATATCTTAAGAATTACAAAACTTGACTAGCTCAGTACAAAACAAATTCTTGGACTAGTCTTCAAAGTTTTTTTGGATCTACTAGCTAAAATAATGCCCTCATCTAGCCATAAAGGATCATGGTTGGAATCACTACTTAAAATAATAGCTTGGTTAGTTTTAATTCTAACATTAAAGTTTTCTAACAAAAGGATACAAACATCATTCTTCAGACTATGAATTTATTGTCCAAGGATTAAAATATAAAATTATAATAATATTGAAGAAAATATGAAAATTTAAACAATAATATATATAATATATATATATATATATAGTTTCTTAAATTGTTAAATAACATCAACATCAAATAAAACAATAAAGCGCATAATTTTGAAGAAAAAAATTATATATAAATACATAAAATGCAAGTGGTAAGTGAGATACCAATATCAAAATATCATATTTGTCCTAAATTACAAGTCTTGACATGAAGATATAAAATCACATCAAAACAAAAATATATCTATCTCATAAGATGAATCATGACAATGAAAATAGTTATATCATCTTCTTCACCCCAGATCATACGACATCCTTAGCAATGTTATCAAAACCAAACTTATCAACCCCAAAAAGTTGATTGAAGAGTGTATCACACTAGTAATAATATATTATAATTTATAATTTAGTGTATATATATGATATATTATAAGTCAATATATGTATTTTTTTTATAGGGAGAGGGTATTTTATATATATATATATATATATATTTATTTATTTAAATACAATAATTTAAGAAAATATTGTTGGTATTTCTTATTTTTTTAATTATATATATTATATATATTTTTTTATTTTTTCTATTTATTTTTTAAATTTAAAAATAATAATTATATTTTAAAATATGAGGTTAATTTAATTAAATTAAATATTTCAAAATAATAATAATAATAATTAATTAATTTTTTTACAAATATGTATAAATCTATATTCAAATTATTAATATATTTTTTTGGCGAAATAAAGAGAATTATTTTTTAATTGATTTTATATTTTATTTTTTTAAATTAAAATTACACATACTTTAACACATTAACAAAAGAACTAAAAATTAAAAAAAATATAATGAAAGCCTATTATTTTTGCTTATTAGATTGATTTTACAATAATAAAATAATAAAAATAATACAAATATTATTATAATATTATATTTTTTTCCGCTCGCATCAAATAATATGCATTTACTATTTCTTAATTTAATAATATAATCCTATTTTAAAATAACTTAATTAAAATTAGTGCTTTATTATAATAAAAATA